>RWGZ01001293.1:0-93175 GCA_009725065.1 Utricularia reniformis | reverse complement strand
AAAATCCATACTAATACTTTTCCATTGCCGATCTGGAGTAGGAAGGGGTTGGAGTAGCCCTGGAGATGCTGATCGATCAAAATGAATTCTGTGGCAAAGAGTGCAATCTTGTATCCATGTAATAATGTCTTTTTTCATATTTTTCCAATAGAATAGTGCCTTGATTCTTTGATATGTAGTGGTGATTCCGGAATGGCCTCCTATAGGAGATGAATGTAATGCTGAAAAAACCTTTTCCCGCAAGTTTGAATTTGTACCAATACAGATACAATTTTTTCTGCGCAGAATTCCATCTAATAGTGTAAAATCTGGATGTTTTGACTGGTCTAACGCTTTAATTTGATAAATTGAATTGAGATAAGGATCATGAGAATAGCTATCTTGTACCTCTAACATCCATGTAGGCTTGATAATAGTGATGGCCTGAATATATTCCTTGCGAAAGAGTCAGCAGCCACATTTGCAGAACCTTGCTTGAAGTAGATATCGAATTGAAATCCTAGAAGCTTCGCAATCCATTTTTGTTGGAATAAGGTACCCAATTTATGCTCCTTAAGGTATTTTAGGCTATGGTGATCAGTACGTACGATGAATACTCGTCCCATTAGATAGTGTTTCCATTTAAGGATAGCTTGAACCATAGCAATCAATTCTTTTTCATAGACCGAGAACCCCAAAAATCTTGGTCCGAGGCTCTTAGAGAAGTAAGTAATTGGATGACATTCTTGTGATAAAATAGCACCAATACCATGATCACATGCATTTGTCTCCACCACAAATGGTAACTGGAAATTAGGTAGAGAGGATCTCTTTGAGCTTCTGAAAGGTAGAGATGGATGTATCTGTCCAATTGAAGATATCATTCTTTAGTAGTTTTGTCAATGGCTTACTAATGAATCCATAACTCTTAATAAAGCGTTTGTAGTAACCGGAGAGCCCTAAAAAACCTCTCAATTCATTCACGTTGGATGGTGTTGGCCAGTTTAATATATCAATAATTTTAGCTGGATCTGTAGAGACTCATTGATCCGAAATAATATGTCCCAGATATTCTATAGATTTTTGTCCGGAGGAGCACTTGGATAACTTAGCACACAGAGCATTAGATTGCATGATATATAAGGTATGTGTAAGATGTGTGATATGCTCACTCCAAGTTTTGCTATAAATCAAAATATCATCGAAAAAGACGAGGGCAAATTTTCTAATGACATCTACAAAAATAGAATTCATCAATGCTTGGAAGGTGGAGGGAGCGTTGGTCAATCCAAAAGGCATAACTAAAAACTCATAATGTCCTAAGTGAGTGGAAAAACTCGTCTTATAAACATCCTCGGGTGCCATTCTAACTTGGAAAAAACCTGATTTAAGGTCTAATTTTGAAAAAAACTTCGCGCCATGCAATTCATCAATTAAATTACAATAAGAGGGATAGGAAAACAATGTTTTACCGTTAGTTCGTTTAGATACCTGAAATCTACACACACACGCCAACCCCATCCTTTTTTGAAACTAGTAGCACATGAGATGAAAATTGGCTTATGCTCGGACGAATAAGTCCAGATTGAAGGAGCTCTTTGATGATGGATTCTAATTCTCCTTTCAAATGGTGTGGGATACTATAAGGGGGAAATTTCCGAGGTTTGGCATCTGCAACCAGTGTAATATTATGTTAAATATCTCTGTGTGGAGGAAGAGTTCCTGAATCTTGAAATATTCTTGAATATTGCTCTAATAAGTTGTTGATATCAGGGTCTATATTTGGCAATGACACAAGATTTGTATCCAAATGAAATAATTGTGCAAGCCAGCACACATCTGAAGAGCGCAGTGATTTGTGAAGTTCCTGGGCACTTATAAGAGATAATTCAGCAGAGGAGCCGATACATGGCAATAAGATAGATATGCATTGCGATGAAACAGTATAAATCATGGAGCTGTAACTTTGAGATACCGGGTTGTGTTTCCGTAACCAATTCCCTTCCAAAATCATATCATAAGCTCCGTTTAAATGAAAGAGTCTAAAATCAAAACAGAATTCGTGGGAGTTCATAGTCCAACAGAAATTTTTACAGATTTTGTCACTGAAAGTACGATGACCACTAGCAGTTGCAACTGATATAGGCGGGGTATTTTCTATGTGGAGGCCTAATGAAGCTGCAAAGCTGTAGTCTAAGAAGCTAGTGGTACTTCCATTATCGATTAGGATGAGCATATTCCTGGAGCCATGGCGGCCGATGAGACGGAAATGATTCTCAGTACATTCTCCTTGAATAGTGTTTAAGGTCAGATGGGGTGATTCTATATTGAGATGATCTTTGCTTTGTTCCGTATGCCAGATGATAGGTTGATGTGATTCAATTTCAGGAGTTCATCTTCATCTTCCCCTGATATTAGATACAATTGTTTGGCAGAACATCGATGCTCCCTTGAGTATGGTGCTCTACATTTTATACATAATCTTTTCTCGAACCTTTCTCGAGCCAATTCATCAGGGATAAGGTGGCGTGGGTTCTTCGGTTTAATAGGCATATGAGGCGGTGGAGGCGATATTTCTGCAAAATTCTTAGAATTCCGAGGTATTGTTTTGCGTAGGGCAGAGAATTCCTCATCTTTACTCTTCACAAATTCGATGATATCCTCTTCTGTATGTAAATCAGCGAAGGTGGCAGCAACACGCAACTCCTCCTTGAGTCCACCTATAAGAACTGTTATAAAATTTTCAGAAGTGAAGGTTGGGTGTAATGCTGCAACATGACTTCTTATCTCATCATATTTGTCGATATATTCAGCTAGAGTTCCTTCCTGTTTTAGACGCATAAAATCTGCTAGTATACGTCTAGGATGTGTTGAGTCGAAGCGCTTCAATAATGCTCTTACGAACAAATCCCAATAATCTGAAGAAGATGATGATGCTCGATATCCCTGCATCCATTTGTCTACTTTGCCAGTGAAAGTGATGGTCGCATAAGTTATCCAGTCCTTTCGTGGAATCTGTTTCATCACAGAGAAGTACTGGGTAATTCTCCTAAGCCAACTTCTGGGATCTATACCATCGAAGTTAGGTAGATCAATTTTTGGGCCTCTATACATATCAAGGGTGGGAGGTTCCTCTAGAGTGGTTTTGGAAGACGGTTGGTTGGTTTCTCCTTGTCCTAAGATTGATTTCTCTTCCATGAAGGCTCTCATTTGTTGACAAAACGCCATTAGCTGAGTTTGGACGGATTCATTGGTTTCCTTGATGCTTCGTCCTAGCCGCTGTTCTAGAGCTTGGACAGAAGTTTGGATGTCCAGATGGATCTGGTCCAGTTGGGTTTGGAACTCGTGAGATGACAAGTCTTGGTTCGGCATAAATGCTTCTAAACTGTCGGATTCTTCGAGATTCTCATATATACTGCCTAGGTTGAATTTAATCTTGTTCTTTCTTTTAGGACCCAGTTTGAAATTCGTTCAAAAGCTCCGATACCACTTGATAAGAACCTAGAGAAGGAAGTGTGGGCCAAATGAATTAATTGGAGTCTCAGACCCAATATCAAGCAAAAATCAAGTGGGATTAATTGGATCCAAACGGATCGAAATTACAAACAGTTAAGAGACAACTGCCACACAGGCGTTTAAAAAAAACAGAATAACAGAGCAGGCAAAAACAGAGCAAGAATCGATACAACGAAAAAGATAGAGGTTCTCGGAATGCAGAATTCTCCAAGACTGAAGGAGGCTAATCTTCAGTAGATTGTAGGGTGTTGTTCTTTTTGTTTTCACCTGTAAACCGAAAAACACAAAGCACGATTAGTGAATTGAGAGCGGTAAAGCTCTCCGTGGTTTTTCTCCGGGTTTACTCCGGTTTCCACATAAAAGTGACTGTGTCGAAATTACTCCGAACCAACAAAGTGGTGGCCCATGCAGGTCTAGTTGTTCAACATCTGAAAGAATAAAGAAAGAGATCAAGAAATCAGAATCAAGAAGATGTCTACTGAGTCTTACTCTATGATCAGATTGTCATCCTCAAATTATCCAGAATGGAGAGGAAGGATGGAAGACTTACTTTATTGCAGAATGATGTTCAAACCAGTCGAGTGCGGAGAAAAGAAACCAGAGGAATATACAGAGGCAAAATGGAAACTGATGCATAGGCAGACAGTAGGTTTCATTCGACAGTGGATAGATTCGAATTACTATCACCATGTCTCTGAAGAAACCAATGCCAAGAAAGTCTGGGAAAAACTGTAAAAAATCTTTGAGCCAAAAACTACCCAGAATCAAGGATCACTACTCCACAGACTTCTTGGAATGAAATATAAAGAGGGATCCAACATGGGAGAATACATAGGAAAATGGTTAGAAATCACTAACATGTTAACCAAAGTTGGACTGGTCCTGGAGGAGAAATTAAGCTGCCTACTCCTGCTGTATTCCTTACCAGAATCCTGGAGTCCTCTGGTGATGATGCTGCATAACGCAGACCCTAAGGAAGGACAAAAATTAGAGGTAATTAAAGACTACCTTATAAATGAAGAAATGAGGAGAAATGACTTAAAAGGAATAGAAAGTGCAAAAGAAACCATTGCTGTAGCATCTGAAACCAGAGACCGATCCAAGCAAAGAAACACCTATCAAAAGAGGGGGAAATCCAGGGAAAAATCTCAAGATAGAAAGTCTCAAGAAAGAAACAACGATACGAGGAAAGAAACTAGGGCATGTTTCCACTGTAAGAAGGTAGGACACCTAAAGAAAGAATGTAGGTACTGGTTGAAGCTGAACAGACCTGAAACCTCACATGAGAACACAACTGCCACCACTCAAGAAGAGGTACTGGTTGTCCTGGCTGCAGAAGATGCAAAATGCAAGGCTAACAGTGGAAATGAATGGGTGATAGACTCAGCAGCTTCCTATCATGCAACCCCTAGAAAGGAATTGTTCTCCACTTATTCAGAAGGGCACTATGGACAAGTGAAAATGGGAGATGACAATGTTGCTGATATAATCGGAATAGGAGACATTCAAGTAACAACTAGCCTAGGAATAGAAGTGACTCTAAAGCAGGTCATACACATACCTAAGCTGAGGTTTAATCTGCTATCATCAAATGTGTTTGACAAGGAAGGATATATGAGTGTCCTTGGGAATGGTCTATGGAAACTAACTAAAGGATCGATGTGGTAGCTAAAGGTGTACTAGAGAACACATTGTATAGAACGACACTGAAGGAAAGAACTTACAGAATAAATACAGTAACAACAGCCAATGATCTTGACATCTGGCATCGAAGGCTGAGCCACTTGTCTGAAGAGGGGCTGCAGCATCTCAAGAAGCAAGGTTTGATAATCTGTAATACACAGAGCCTAGCAGAACTATGCAGCACATGCTTGGCAGGAAAACAGCATAGGGTTAGTTTCAAAACAACTCAATGCACAAAAGAAAAGCCGTTGGAACTAGTGTTCTCAGATGTATGCTCGATTGATGTGGAGTCAAAAGGAGGAAAGAGACACTTTGTATCATTCATAGATGATTGTACTAAGAAAAGTTGGATCTACCCAATGGAAACCAAAGATGAAACTTTGAACTATTTTCAGATATGGCAGAACAAAGTGGAAAGAGAATTGGGTAGAAAACTTAAGTGCCTAAGGACTGATAATGGAGGAGAGTACACCTCAATCGAATTTGATCGATACTGCAAGAATTTGGGAATAAGACACGAAAGAACAGTCCCAATAACCCCTCAACATAATGGTACAGCAGAAAGACTAAACAGAACCTTATTAGACAAGGTCAGATGTATGCTAAAGGATGCTAAGCTGCCCAAAGATTTATGGGCAGAAGCACTCAAGACAGCCTGCTACATAAGAAATAGATCCCCTACATCATCCTTAAATTTTCTAACACCAGAACAGAAATGGTCAATTAAAAGGCCTAAATACAGTCATCTAAAGGTCTTTGGATGTAAGGTAATGATACATATACCAAAGGAATTAAGGAGGAAATTAGATGATCACACAGAGGAATGTATTTTCATCGGATATGGGGAGGAAGAGTTCGGCTATAGATGTTGGAATCCTAAGGATGGAAAAGTATTGAGGACAAGAGATGCACAGTTTGATGAAGAAAAAACTATAAATGATATANGCGATAGTCAAAGTGCCATAGAACTTAGCAGGAATGCCACCTATCACGCTAGGACAAAGCATATAGACGTAAGAGTCCACTGGATAAGGGAAGCAATCAACAACAAAGAGATAACCTTGGAAAAGGTACACACTGACCTGAATCCAGCCGACTCTCTCACAAAGGCAGTAACCACAACAAAGTTCACACTCTACACCAAACGAGCGGAGCTCAGAAATGTTTGAAGCCTTGTTGAAGGTAGAGAGCACATCCAGAAGCAAAACCTGGAGGAAGGGAACAACATTGAAACAGGAAACACAGGAAAGCAGAACCTGAACGAAGGCATACCTGGAAACGCTTCCTACGAAGAGATCTAAAGCAGCAGATATGGTGAAGCCTTGAGCGGCTGCACAAAAGAAAGCGGCCAGATCTAAAAACGAGAAAGCTAGGGTATGGAACGATCGATTTCTGCTTGAGGAGGAGTTTTGTGGGCCAAATGAATTAATTGGAGTCTCAGGCCCAATATCAAGCAAAAATCAAGTGGGATTAATTGGATCCAAACGGATCGAAATTACAAACAGTTAAGAGACAACTGCCACACAGGCGTTTAAAAAAAACAGAATAACAGAGCAGGCAAAAACAGAGCAAGAATCGATACAACGAAAACGATAAAGGTTCTCGGAATGCAGAATTCTCCAAGACTGAAGGAGGCTAATTTTCAGTAGATTGTAGGGTGTTGTTGTTCTTTTTGTTTTCACCTGTAAACCGAAAACACAAAGCACGATTAGTGAATTGAGAGCGGTAAAGCTCTCCGTGGTTTTTCTCCGGGTTTACTCCGGTTTCCACGTAAAAGTGACTGTGTCGAAATTACTCCGAGAAGTGGGATAATAGAAGAAGGAGTGGGAAGGAGAATTTGGAGATGAAAAACAGAATATTCATAAAACATCGATTGGTTCCCTACTACAAATTATACGTAATTATATTGAGTTTTTAACGACTATATGACCGTTGACTAAAGTTAAAATGGGTTTAGATAAACTTGTACCGGATCTTGGATCTTTTTAATCAATCCATTACTGCTACTACTCCATTGGATCCGTCTCTTCTCTTTGGTTGCTGGGATCTTCAGAGTTACCTGTAGAGAGAGGAAGATATAATTAGGGAATTGTTAGATGATGTCGTGACAGAAACGCATGATCAGAAATTGATTCCGCGGCTAATTTCGGACCATATGAAACCTTAGAGAGCTGCGGACGTGAGTCGTGTTTATTAAAATGAGTTAAATGCAGGTCTTTGAATTCCGCCTCTGATTTAGAAGTAGTTATTTAGTGTGTATCCATTAAAAATTTAAACGTAGTTATTTATAGTAGAAAATGTAATGATTTTATTAAAAATAGTATCCAATATTTTATGTAACTGTGTCAATTCTCAAACTTTGCATTTTTTGTAAAATTAATATTCAAAGTTTACAAATTCCGTAAATATAATTCTCAAAATGTATTCATAATTTGATTTTTCATGAAAACTTTAATTGCCTAATATTATAGTGCATGAGAACCTGAGTTATCTACAATATACTTTAGCAACCATAATTAACACAATTCTAAAAACTTTTATGGGAAAAATGTCAAATTTACGAAACTACGGGTAGAGGTGGGAAAAGAATATCTTAGCCTGTAAGATCAAACTAACTCAATCCTGAAAAGTCCGTTTTAGGATCAGTCCGATAATTTATGAGCTTGTCTTTTAATCTATATTAATTTAATTGGTTTTGAGCTGGACATTATATTTATGGGACCAAAGCTCGATAATTTTTTTGAATCGGTCTTTAATAGATAGGTTTGAGACCGACCCTTAAGACCTAATAAATATGAATTAAAAAATTAAATTTACACATTAATTAAAAACATTAAATAATCATGACATAATTCAACTTTTCCTTTTTTACATTCATCAATTCAACTTTCTCATCATTTCAATTCCTAAATTATAATCATAATTCTACAATTACAATTATAATAATAACAACCTTTATGGATGGGGAATTAAATCTAATCATTCATTTTCCAACTATAATTTCTTCTAATCTTTTTTTTATTTCCCATTTATTTTAAGAAGATAATGAAAGTGACGATTGAGTAGATCTTTATTTTGCATTTTGTTAGTAATATATTGTCAAAAATTTATTTTACCAATACATTTTCCTCCTTTTCGTATTTGTTTGTTGATTAACTATTGTATTTTTATTAGATTTCAAAATTCGAAGATAAAAGTTATGTATATTGAATAATATTATATGTATAGTATTCATTAATATAAAATATTTTAAAAATATTATAAAGTATTTCAAAGACCCACCCGTACCATAATCGAATCATATGGTCTAGTCTTGGTCTTGGGTTGGTCTATTGTAAAAGCCCACATGAAAAAAACATATCGAGTCATATGATTAAACTTACCCCGTTGTCTGGTCCCAACTAGGTTCCAAAACCCGAAGAAGCCCAACCATGAACCGTTCGGTTAGGACTTTTGTCCACCTCTAACTACGAGAACCATTTTTTGTGTCTCACTTGTTATTTAGAACTAAGATTACAAAAAAATTCAAATATTTTTTTAGGGTAATTCTAATACTTAACACCTATGTTTTTAAACCGGTTTGATAGATCAAATAGGAAATGTTCCGATTCAGGTAAATCGATACGAATTTTTGTACAAACTGTAATGAACCATAAATATTTCAAAATCAACATCTACTTGAACCAAACCGAAAAATATATGATTCACTAAAAACCAGTTCAATCGAAGGTTTAAAACTTAAATCGACACACAAAAGTAGAGGTGGGCATAGGTCATCCCTACATGTACAAACGGGTCAACTTATGGTCTAGTCCACATATAATAGTGTACATGTTGGGCCATAAAAATCAACATGCATGAGTAGACTCGTATAAGTCAATGAGTTGATATATGCCTACACTTTTTATTTTGTTATTTTTGAATTTAAATTTATGTTTTTATATTATATCAACTCATTGATTGATAGAACCGAATTTCTAAACCGTTGAGTTAATTTTTTTAAATGTCAATAAAGTTTCCAGACCCATTCAACCGGCACCCAATATGGGTTAAAAACATCAATTTTTTAATATTAAAAATATAATTAAACATTTTTAAAATACTTCTAATATTGACAAAAATTAACATATTTAATAAATGTTAAATATAGATAGAGTGATGATTATTTAAAGAGTAGAAATGAAGGGAAAATTGTCACGTGGGTAGGAGACAAAAGTCACATGAAAATAACATGGAAGTTTTGCTCTTTTGATTAGTTGGTGCTCATCATTTACCTTACCCATTAATTTATTATCCCCACCAATATCATACCTTTTATTTTAATTTAACTAATATATATTATTATATTGAATAATTCTCCAAAACTTTAAAATAGTATAATATTTAAATTACATTTTGAAAATAATAAAAACAATATCATAAATTATTATAAAAGTTATAAATATTATGTTCTCATAGTTTTATAATTGCATAATTAGCTCTTGAAGATCCAAACATGAAAGGTTTGATTCAAATATTTGTTAACTTTATATGTGTATTACTAGTTTGATCTATTAATCTTAAAATGTGTAAATATCATTATTATCGCTGCTAAAAATCCGCAATAACAAAATTTAGACCTCCTTTTACAGATAGAGGTCGAACGAAAAAGTAATACGAAAGCAAGAAGTAAAAAGACACGATTTTTGTAGGTGGAAAATCGTTTTGTAAAAGAAAGGATAAAAAACCACCCCGACCGTAGCCTTTGAATCCACTATAAACGTCAAGTTCATAGATTTACAGTAAGAGAACATGATGTAGAAAACAAAAGAAAAAAAATCATATTTTGATGACCGTAATCGTAGGTTTCCCGGGGGAAAAAATAGTAAATAGCAGCTTCCTCCTTAGGTCAAGAATCCAAGCCATTTTTCTTTCTTTAATCATGTTTATATAGATGATTAGTCCAACCCAATTATAACTCTCTCGGTTCATTAATAATAAAGTCCAATAAATAATGATATATTAATATCTAAATTAAATATAAAGATTCATTAAATAAGTAATCCGGTCGAATACCACAAAAGCTATAACAAAGTCAATAATCAAATATCTCGATCTTTTGAATACCATCATCTTCTTCAATAACAAATATATAGAAATAGATACATTCTCAAATAATAAATTCTCATGACGATATCAATCATATTTTCAAATTTTGAAAAATTGTAAAAAGAACACATTAAGTAATAAAAATGACTCACAAAAAATTGAGGCAAAAACAGTAATTTACGTAGATGATTATTATTAAAAAAATTATTCGAATAATAATGACGTAAATTTATAAATTTTAAACAATCATTTTAATTATTTTAAATTGATTTCATATATTATATATATATATATAATAAAATGATTATTACATCTCCCAAGAACCTTGAATTTGGACAGAATGTCAGAAAATTATATTGTCCCAAAATTATTAAAAGCATTTGGGATGCCAATTAATTTTCCAGTCCAATTGTTGTGATTCATGTGGACTAGTGGAACAACATGACCCCATATTTGTTCATATTATTTACAAAAATAAACAATATTATAATATAATGTAAAATAATATTATACTATTTCGGAATCTAGGTTGCACCAATAGAATGTGAAAAATTCGTTAATTTTTTGCGAATATATTTATTAGTGATTTGTTGATTACAAAATATAAAATATTATTTATATTTTATTCAACAATAGAAATGATATTTCAAATCATTTTTATACCTAATATGTTTAAAATAATTATTTTCGTTTTACTTACATTTTTTAAAAAAACTATTGTTTTTTAAATAATAATGCACCCTCTGCATACCAAGTGCGATGAATTGCACTTATCGTAGCTAATCGTGAAAACAAGTTAATATTGTTTCGATACGAACCGATACACCTGATATCCCGAAGATATCAAATTTTTTATTTAATTATTTACAATAATTTTAAAAATAAAATTTTATCATTATTTTAGGATTGACCCATAAAAACCCGGATTCCAACCCTAAAATCGTTATCGAGTGATATTGGATAAAATATTAGTTTCACGTGATTTTATCGAGTGTACCAAATCATTCTGTCTAGTGTTACTTATTATTTTACTTTTCTATAGTCATAAATTTCTTAGGGTGATCAACTATCCTAATGAGTACATTTAATTTTGTAATCTCTATTAATCAAGTATATCTAAAAATCAATGGAGTCGATTTTTGATAGAGTTCAAGTTCGATTCTTTTCGATCAAGCCAAACTCGAATGAATCTTGATTTACACACATACACACACATCATATATAGGGTTTAGGATATAAATTCAAATCTTAATCGAATCAAACATCGAATCAGATATTTTTATTCCAAATTTAAAAGTAATTTAATTCATTTCCAATAGTTATACACTAGCTTTGCGGAGTAAGCCAACCCCAAACTTGTATAAATAATATGACTAGAATATAAACGAATTGAATCGAACTTAGTTCATTTCAAATGGTTTTCAAATCTCGAAAAAGCATACAAATTCGATTCAATTCTTTTAAAACCCTAGATCGAGTCATATAATTTATACAAGTTCGGGGTTTGCTTACTTCATAAAGCACGAGTAATTAGTCAAATAAACGGAAATAATTAATATAATTATCATATGTCAATTACCACACATAATCCACAATATGATACATGACTCATATATTTATTTATTTATTTTATTATTATTATATTATATAGATAGATAGACATGACAAGGCTAGTGGAGCCCACTTTTGTTCTCTGTCCAAGATGGCACCGGTCCTTTTCCGCCAACTTACAAAGAAGCCAGCTGTATTTCGAGATTGGCGTCCTTCTTTGTTCTTACAAAATAATATAATTCCCTTTTTAACCTTCTTACACCTTAAATTCTAATAATAAATTAAATTAATATGTTACCACTTAATTGTTTAAACGTAAAAATATACAAACTTATAAAACGAAACTTAAGAATAAAACATTATAAATTTCCGATATACCAAAAATTTAGAACTTACCACTTTTGACCTATATTTAAATATAATACTACTAATATGAGATTAAACTATTTGGATCAGATATAACTTATTTGATTTAGAAAAAAAGATATGTAATGTGTAATTTTTTTTTATTTTCCGAAGTAAAAGTAATATAAATTATTTTTTTAAAAAAACATATATTTTATATAAACTAATAATTTAATTTATTTATTATTTTGATATATCCATTTCACAATTCATATGTGATATATAGATTACTAAACTCGTGATGCATCGATTTTTAAAACATTAATTCAAATATTTACTACAATAAATAAACTATAAAATATACATATATATATATATATATATATATAATGAAAAAGTAATAGAAAAATTATTGAGAAAATAATTTTAGATAAAGTAAAAAATTATTCTAATATGTAAAAATATTTGTATTAAAGAGGGGGAAGAGTTTAAGAACAATTTAGTAGAATAAATAATTGTAGATATTTAATAAAACCAAAATTTATAGATGTAAGAAGGGTAGATTTGGAAGTTAAATATGTCAGTAGAACAGGTAAAATGAATAGCAGACCTGGGTGTGTCCAGGTTCTGGTTCTGGTCCTTGTCCAAATCATCTATTCGGATCACTGTAGTAAATGCTACTTACTTGTAGAGGGAAAACGAAGAAAGAATCACATCACACGTTGGCTTCTCTTCGTAAAATTCAAATCTCTTTCCAAAAACCGCCGTTCCGTTCTCTACAATCTCTCTCATTTTGAGCTGTCTCCGTCTTACGCGTTCTCTATTGAATCTTCTGCTCAACGCTGTAATATATAATAATCAAATCAATACATTTATTTCTTGCTACTTCTAAAATGGCTGTTTCTAAAGGGAGAACGAAGAGCAAGCATCAGAGTTTCATTTCTGTTCCTTCTCCGATGATCACTTCTATTACACAATGTTCTCTTGAATCTCTGTTACTTTCTCCTAAGAAGAATCAAAGACCCGTATCAAAGGTTTGGACTTTCTTCAAAAGCTTGAGATTTTACGCGTTTTTGGGCTCTTCCCTTGTGTTTATTTGTCTTATTATGAAGATCTTGGTCGATTTTGAACCTTCCTCGAAAAACCCATGTTCTATTTCGCATCAAAAAAGCTTAATTTCAACTGGGTACGTGAGTTTTCAACAAAAACAAAGCGTGTTCTGGAACAAGCCAAATGATTTGGGATATAAGCCTTGTTTAGAATTTAGCCAAAGATACGAAGCAGAGAGTGTGGAGATAGTTAAAGAGAGAAGCAAGTATCTTTTAGTTGTGGTTTCAGGGGGAATGAATCAACAGAGAAATCAAATTGTTGATGCTGTTGTTCTTGCAAGGATTCTTGGTGCTTCTTTAGTTGTTCCTATTTTACAAGTTAACGTTATTTGGAACGATGAAAGGTTAATTCTTTTTATTTCACGATTTTGTTTTAGTTCAATGAAATGTTAGTAATATGTATGATTATTGCAGTGAATTCTCTGATATATTTGATTTGGACCATTTTAAAGATGTTCTTGCTAATGATGTAAGAGTGATTTCTTCGCTTCCATCGACTCATTTGATGACTAGACCGGTTGAGGAGAAGAAAATTCCGGTTCACGCTTCGCCGGAATGGATTCGTTCTCATTATCTTCGACGGGTAAGTCAAATCCATCCCACATCACAATTTTGTATTTTTAAATTATTGGGTCGGCCCAGAATTATAATGGGGAAGATCATATAGTAAAAGACTTGAACAAGTCATTTACGATATCTGTTCTCTCATATAAATCAATCCAAATTTTATCTCAAATCCAATATGGGACAATTTGATATTTCAACACACCGCCTCAAGTTTAAGTACCTGACAAGTTTGGACATGTAAATTGAAATGAATCGGATATTCCCGGTATTGATAATCATGATTTTGACCTAACCAACTTTGATACAATGTTTAAATTAGAGACTCGGGTCAATTTCACGTGGAAAGTGTGGTGTAAAGTGTGATAAGATATAACGTAGAAGAGAAGAAGACCACATTGTAAAAGTCCGATTTATTTCAATTTGCAAGTCCAAATTTTACAGGTATTTGGAGTCGAGGGTGTCTTGAAATATCAAATTATCCGACATTGTATTCGGAATAAAATTTGGGACAAGTCTTTTACGGATGGTATCATTCTCCAATACGTTAAATCTGAGCTTACTCTCAAATAAAATTGACCCGACTCTAGAAATCCAATGCCGTACTTATTTTAACTTCGAAATCTACAGATTAAAAGAGAAGGAGTGCTTCTATTACGAGGTTTAGATTCAAGACTGTCCAAAGATCTTCCTTCTGATCTTCAAAAGCTTCGTTGCAAGGCATGTGTCTGAATCTTGTTTCTATTGTCTTTTTATTCATTTTCTAATTTTAACATATCATTTTACAGGTCGCTTTTCATGCTCTGAGATTTGCTCCACATATAACTCAACTTGGGAATAAACTTACAGAGAGAATGAGGACTAAAGGGCCTTATCTTGCTCTGCATTTACGAATGGAGAAAGATGTATGGGTTCGAACCGGCTGTCTTCCCGGTTTAAGCCATGAACACGATGAGATGATTCGGAACGAACGAAAAGCTCGACCGGAGCTCTTAACTTCTCGATCCACGATGACGTTTCATGAGAGAAAATTGGCTGGATTGTGCCCCCTAAACGCCATTGAAGTTGCAAGGTATATTAACTTCAAGCAAACTCAGAGCTTTTGAATATTGAAATATTGTCCCACATCGTTTGTGGAATTAGAATAATTCTAGTTCATAAGGGAGGTGATATTATGATTAATTGGTTTGACCAAACATTTTCAATATAATTCACTTCTATTATGAATTGGATACACGAACATTCTCTCGATCTATTGAACCCTGAGTGGATCCATACTCCATATCGATTTAGATATAAAAAACTCTAGTAGAAAAGGACATCGAATTTAGGCGACCAAAATAAATCGAGCATATTGAAGTAAGTTTGAATCGGACCAAATTCAATTCGACTTGAGGTGGTTGTTGAAATATTGTCTTGCATCAGTCGAGGAATTAGAATTGTTCTAATTTATAAGAAATGTGATATCATGAGTAATTAGTTTATCTAACCTTTTCAATGTGACTCACTTCTCATATGAGTTGAGATACACGGACATTCTCTTTATCAATTGAATCCTAAATTTCTACATAGTATTAGAGTGAGTCTGTATTGGTTTAGATAGAAAAGTGCATCAAACTTATAACAAAAATAGATTGACCCGATCTATGATTCGAGCATTACTGAACATATTGAAGTAAGCTTGAATCGAACCAAAGTCAATTCGACTTGAGGTGGTGTATTGAAATATTGTCCCGCATCGATCATGGAATTAAAATAATTCTAGTTTATAAGGGGTGTGATATCATAAATAATTAACTTCATGTAACTTCCTTTATGGATTGGTTACGGAGACCCTCTTTATTCTAAATTTCTATAGATAAAAACATTATATTTTTGCCTTCAGGTTGCTTAAAGCTTTAGGAGCTCCAGAAAACACAAGAATTTATTGGGCTGGAGGAATGCCTTTAGGAGGAAAAGAAGCATTATTTCCATTGATGAAAGAGTTCCCTTATTTCTACAACAAACAAGATCTTGCATTACAAGGAGAGCTTGAGCCTCATTTGAACAAAGCTTCGATAATGGCTGCTATCGATTATATTATCTCGGAAAAAAGCGATGTTTTCATGGCTTCTCATGGAGGTAACATGGGACATGCGATTCAGGTACTGTGTTTTCGAGTCGAAACTCGGGTTTTTTTCGAATTTTCACTAATCGTATTATTGGTTTGATATGAAATAGGGACAAAGAGCTTATTATGGGCACAAAAAGACTATAATCCCTAACAAAAGAGAAATGCTTCCTTATTTCTTGAACTCGTCTTTACCCGAAAATGAGTTCAATAAGATCATTATGGATTTGCACGTTGATTCGCTCGGAAAACCTGAAATTCGGACAAGTAAAGTTGGGAGGGATGTTACGAAGTATCCTATACCGGAATGCATGTGTAATACTACAATGAATAGGCGTTAGATCGAACGAAACTCCTCGGAATTCCATCGTCTCGGTGGCTTAAGGAAAATGCCAGTGTTTAAAGTAGTAGAAGTAGATGTACTTTGGTTCATATTCTTGTCAAATTTCATTGATTCTTTTGTTTGTATGTACCTAGAAGATGAATGTAATCACTCACAATGTTTATATATAAATATTCTTACTTATACTAGACTTGCAACTATAAGAGCTGTTGAAAATGGGTGTCGGGATAAAATTTTGATTGATTTATAAGAGGGAATGTGTATCATAGTAATTGATTTGTTTAAGTCTTTTGCAGTGTGGTCTTCTCCTCTTATTTATCATATCCGTGCACACTTTCATCGTTATTTCGATCAGATTCTATAATTCTAACATGATATAGCACTTGGTTCAGTTAAAATACGGATTATCAAAGCTAGAAAAGTCTGGTTCATTTCAATTAGTAAGTCCAAATTTGTCAAGTATTTAGATTTGAGTGAATGTGTTGGAATGCTATAATATCCAAATATGCTTTATCTAGGTAAAAATGTGTCGTTTTCGGTCTCAACAACGTCCAAGTGGGATAGAAATGTGTTATTACCGACGAGGTTTCAAGTAGTGATGTAGAAGTAGAACACAAGTTGTTGGATTTGGGACCAAAATGATAAGCAACATATGAAAGCAATGGTGATTAGCTGGCTATGTGGATTGATACAATCAATTTGGATAGGGATCAAATGGAGCAGTTACATCATTGATACAATCACTCGCTTCGCCATGTTTCATCTAGTCATCATTGATTAACCCTTTGATTAATTGTTAATCATGGTTAACAAATTTATTTTTATTTAAAATAAAATAAATATAATTCACTTTTTATATAATTCATAACCTAATATTAAATTAATTAAAGACTACTCTAAAATATAAAAATAAAATATGTTTCTGACCTATACAATATAAGTATGACATCTAAATTTTTATTATATAAAAAATCTAAATAAATATTATATCATTATTGTTAAAAAATATAACACCGTTTTTATATTATATTAAAATTTTCTATGAAAAATAAAAAAACGTAATCAACAAAAAAGATCATTGACGGAAAATAAAATAATATAAAATTTTTCCCATATGCTTAGATGTTTTTTTAAAAACATTTAAAAAGATAATTAGGTAGGTGACCAAATGAATTAACATACGGATAACATGCCGATAACTAGATGGATAATGAGACATATATCACTAAAACGATTAACTAATTTTATTAGCATTATCCACCCTACGACAATTAATTATCCAAATCCACTTAAACATGACCGATAAAGAGACCATCATCACTAAATTTGGAGGTCTCATCAACATACCGAAGATAGAGCTACAACTTTTCCAACATTGATATCACAAGAATCTTTCATCTACAAGATATTGTCCTAACATTTGCAACTTTATTAGGGAAAGAACATAAAACAAGCATTAATCTATAAACGTTTCACGTCTATATTTGATTATGGGATTGTCTTAAAACTTACAAGCGTTGTTGTGTCGTCCCGGAATCCATACTTTGATGCAAGTGAATAAGACACTGCAAGTATTGTCCTAAAACTCAAACAAGTATCAGTGAAACATTAAAAATTATTATAAGTAAAATAAGAAGCAAGTCTAGAGCACAAGGTTTGTTTCCATGAGCAAACTTATTAAAAAAAGATAGATTTCTATCCTATTGAAAAATAAATAAATGGATATCTCAAGAAGATGACCCTTTTCCTTTCATTTTTTGCTTCTTTGCATCCAAAGAAACCAACCCTGAACCCAAACCTACTGGACCCTCATCCTTGACACCATTTGAGACATTTTGGTGTTCATTTGAGGATTCATTTATTGCTCCCTCAGTTGCCTCGTTCCCTGAGTTGATTATATTGAGAAGTTGTGTGAGTGGTGGGAGAGCTTGAACTGGTCGAATAAGAAGGCCCCTTGCAGCAGCTTTTTTCCGCATTTCTGCGGCAGCTCGAGCACCTCTTTCGTCGACACCCCGTCCACGGGGTAATCCATCGCTTGCTATACCATTAAATGATCTGTTAATGTTTGGTGATGCAGTATTTCCGGTATTCCCAGCAACTGCAGCAGCTTGAAAAGCTTGGATTAAATCTGGATGTGCCTGTTGGATATCAACAAGTTACAACATATTTTTAACCTCTTGCAAATATCTTCAACATGCACATGTTCGTCAATTTAACGAAGAAATACAACTATACTACCTCCAGTTTCGAGCGATATTCCATTACAGCATTACTTCAACCTTATGTTATATTGAAAATATGCATTGGATTTAGAAGGATACCTTTAGTATATCAATAGTCTTTTGTGCAGAAGCTGTGTTCAGAGACTGACCTTTCTGCTTTTGTGCATTGTTCTACAAGTTGAGTGGTAAGAAAGGATAAATAATAATGAGAAAATGGCGCCTAGATCTCCAAAATTTGCATAAAATGACAAATTAGGTCCCAAAACTTTTAAACAGAAAATTTAGTGACCAAAATTTATTAATTTGACAATTTTGATCTCCAAAGTTTGATTAATTTGGCAAATAGGGTCCCAAAGTGGCAAAACTGGCCCCCAAACTTTGATTTTGTCAATACGGCCATCAAAGTTTACACCTACTAATAATTTTAGTCCCCGAAGTTTCGGGAATTTGACAAAATTGGTCCTCAATTTGTGTAATGCCGTTACCGTTGGGGGTTTTTGTTTATGAAGTGAGGAAAATTTGTTTCGTCCCTCGTTCGTCTTGCAAACTTTGGGGACTCAGAGACTAAATTTGCCACGTTTTGCAAACTATGAAGACCAAATTTACGTGATTTTACTTTGAGGATCAATTATGCCTCACAGACAACTTTGGGTATTGGTTTTGCCAAAATTTATAAAGTTTGGGCAAATTTTGGGGACTAAATTTGTCTTTTCACCCTAATGAGAATTGAGTGGTAAGAAAAGAAACTCACTTGCAGCTCGCGCATCTTAAATTGTTTCATCCAGTTTTGAGATTCCTTGGTCCTGGAATCATCCTCACCCAGTTGTTTCACAAGAATATCGTACGTTTTCTTTTCGTGCTGAAAATTTTATGAAGAACTGGTTAATCGCAACGCCAACGATCACATAAAATATAGAAATACCTGGTGAGAGAGCTTGTAAGCACCCATACAGTTAAATGCGATTGCTAAAGCATGATAGCACACTGCAGTTTGAATGTGTTCTTCTCCAAGGAGTCGTTCGTTCATTTTCAATGCTTCTTGCAAATATCGAAGGGCGGTATCCATCCTCCCGACATCTTGATACATCATGGCAACGTTTATGAATGTAGCAGCAACATCAGGGTGATCTGGTCCAGATGATGAACTTAGCAGAAGCAAAGCTCGTGACATATGCTGCAATGCTAGCTCCGTTTGGTTGAGTCCGTGATAAAAGAGAGCCATATTTCCATAACTACAACAAAAACTCTATCTCAGGAATAAAAAATACATAGTAGATTCAAGTCTTTTACATTATATACTCTCCCAAGTAAATCGACCAAACTCTAGAAATTTAATAATCAAAGCTAAAGTGATAGTCTAGAGAGTTCTATAGTTTAAATAAATTTCATTAATGAAACCATGCATCATAATCAAATTAGAAAATTTCTTGAAGATGAAGCTGGAACTAGATATCGATGCTTTGCCACAGGCTAAAAATTATATAATAGATGTGAGGGAGGAGAAAATGATTTGCCTGTGAGCAGTGTCGGGATGATCTAATCCAAGACAGCGTTCGTTTATGATTAGTTCCTTGTGCTGTTGCATTATGGCTCCTACCATGTCCCCAGCATGGTACAAGACCATGGCAAGATACCTTTACCATTGAAAATAATCAGAAAATTAGCACTTTAAATATCTCACGTTAAAAAACCAGCATGCGGAATCACAAAATTGAATTTAAAGCAATTACCGGCAACAATTTGCAACCTCTCCATGCATCGGACCGGTGACCTGCAGTGTTTTGGTTAAAATAATATTTGGTGAACATCAAGAAATCACATAGAACTTTGAGCTTTTTACTAAACCTGCTGAAGCATCGTGAAAGCTTCTGAAAATAGAGTGTATGCTTCACTGAGCATTCCCTGGAAAAAGAACAAAATGAAAGATGAAAATGTATCCTCCTTAAACATGAGTTATATGATGAGACCACTTGTAGATATTCCGAACAGATACGTGTGCTTTATAATAAGATTCAAGAAAGTATCTACGATCATGATACATATAGACACTATCCAGTCTCAAAAAATTCTTGGTTTGTTATTGGAACATCTGTTCAATGCGATGGAGAGAATTTCATACCTCGGCCAATTGAACTTTTCCAGTTTCAACCAGATTCTTGGCATCTGAACAAATCGGGATTGAATGCTTTACAATTGGTTGAACATTCAGTATATCAGGGACTTGAAAAGGTGCCAGTGTTTCAAAATCATATTTACGAGCTGCAACGGTAATTCCAATCTGTGTAGGGAAAATAATTAAAAGGACACAAATTAGACACGAACAGGTATTCACTAGCTGAAACTTGGTTTACTTCGAGATTTATACACAAAAATAAAAAGTACAACCTTTTGACAAATATTCCGTACTACAGAGATCTTTTTCACTTGCTGCCTTGCATCTTCTGGCAATTCAAACTGAAAAAATAAATATAAAATATTAACAATGGAAGAATCCTAGAAACGGTTAAATCATAACCACAGACCTGGTATTTGGTTAACGCAAGCTCTTGAATATCCGACCAGAAACTATCTGAGCTGATACTTAAATAAAATGATTGTTTTTTCCTCAAAAATCCCCCATCTTTTAACTTAGCATTTCCTTTAGATGATTTTCTTGAGGCACTATGCCCTGAATGAACCTGCAAAATTGGAATTTAGAAATATGAAAAAAACTAAAAGAGAAGAAGAATTCAAAAGTGACACCCTTCACCGAGTTACAGTTTTCAAATGAAACAAGCTTAACCTGCCATTTCGTTCATTACTAAGCCCAAGATATGGGAATCCACAACAAAATTTAGATGAATATGCCACACTTTATCAATGACAGTGAAAAGTTCAAATTGAGCATGCTAAATACCGTTTTATGAGTTTTTGACAGTGAACCGTTTGCTGAACTTTTGCTAGAAATAGCCTGAACATTTCCAAAGAAACAGTTGAAAAAATGTGAAATTGCATGACCAAGATCATGATCCTCGGTATCTCTTAATATGTCCTGCATGGTTCAAAACAAAGATGAGAAAATGCAAAACTAAAATCACTAGAAAAGAAATAATGATTACAGTGTAAGTAAAATTATTATGGACAGTTAGTTAGGAGCTCTCATGAAGAAAAAAAACCCGCTACTAGATAAACTGGGAATTGTTATTCCCAGATCAAAACAATCAATTACAATTTATGCATTAAAAGACGCATTCATGATCCCATCATAAAGGGCTTCAAGACACTTTTAGCAGCAGCCTAACTATTTTCCCACGATATTTAAGCTGCTGAAATGTAATAGTTACCCTAATAATATGCTTGGCAGATCTGACGACAATTTCATTTGAACAAAGATCCCATAAGTGAGACATGTTTCTTGTTCCTTCAGCAACCTATGAAACATTAGAGAGATAAACATACACTCAAATTTTAAACTATATACACATTTCAAATCATATAGAAAAAGGAATAAAACTCACGCTATAGTGAACTCCAAACGATATAATAAAATTGGGATTCATTCTAATGAGCATATTCTCCTACCTTTCCAATATAACGAATGTTAATGCCATGTGCATGGAGCGCTTCCGTTAATGTTTGTCCATCCATTGGTGAAACTTCAAGACTGCAAAGATCCTGTATAAATTTAGGTAGTACTACATCTTTCAGATACAAACTTGCTCTCTGCACATTTTCCTCATCTGCAGTGATCTCCTGAAAGAAAGGAAAAGAATAAAAATTTAAAGGAAACTGAGAAAATTTGATAAGAGCATAGTACTCAATTTGATTTCAAAAATTTTACCGCTCGATCTCCAGCAAGCTTAATTTCTGTAAAGACATTAGGATTAAAGAGTATTTCTTTGGTTCTATCTCCAGAGTGATCATGATGACCACATTCCTGAAAGTTCAATTTTCAACCATTTTATTACCACTAAAATAATGCAACTCAAAACAGAAGGTATATAATCAAAAAAAAATTTTGATAGAAAATTTATGATGCATTAGCAAGTGAACATTTCATGGAAAATTTAATGTAAAAGGATAGAACCTTAGATCCACAGGCTGCATTTTTCCCTTCAGTATTCACTTCTACAGAGCTGCTGCCAGCATTTGCAGAAGTATCTCGTTCTGATTGGAGCTCATCCTTTGGTTTCTCAGCCACTTCAGCCTTTTAAAGACACAAATAAACATTAGGTCAAATTAGAAGCTACATGAAGTGGAAAGAGAGATCTTCACCTGACAAAAAGCAGATATTAGCTCAGGTCTCAAAATGCAAAATCTGGAATTTGGCCCAGTATAATTTGCATCACGTGGTGTGATTCTCATCAGATCCAAAAGATAATGCCTGGAGATGGAACAATATCATAAAAAAAGCAGAAGGAAGGATAAAACCTTGAGGCCACATCAATCATCAGTTAGCCCCACAAATGAGAAAAACATAGTATAATCTTGACTTTGCATCCAACCTATGGGGCAATGACAAATATTAAACCTAACAATAAGTTTTTAAGGAATATATTCTTCAAGAAAAAAATATATCTGGAAACTACATATGGTACGACTTTGAAGCCCCAAGAAGCAACGGGTCATAGATGTTATTAGCTAACAAGTTTCACCTGTCATCACTCCCGACAATGCCCTTGCACTCAACTGGGGCAGCCAGCTTGAAGACATTTCCAGATCCATCAAACACACAGTGCTCCTTCAGATGTAGACACCTGGCAGCATCCAGTACCTAAAATATATTTTTTGAAATGAAAATTTTAAATTTATTGTAATTTAACGTCACATTAATTTTTAAACTTTGGAAAAATATTTGAGAACCAAAATAGAAGCCCATTATGATAACTTGCAATCATAACTAATTATGCTGCATCATGTGCAAGGAAAATACAAAAATTTCACCCATAAAAAGAAATAAATTTCCGAATGTAGGCTGTAAGTGTAGAAACACCTTTGAGTATTGAGCCTCAGACAATCTTAAAAGCATTAATATATAAAGCTTCAAGATTTAAGTGTTTATGAGTCAGAGTAGAGGCCGTAGTTCAAATGATGTGAATCAGGAAGAAAACTAGGAAACACCCTCCATATGAAATGCATAATATAATTTGCATCATCATTTCCTACCTTAGAATGGAAATCATCCGACCAGCATATTTTCTTGCCATTGTCCACAGAGCCATACAAAAGTGAATCTGATTTATCGCCTTGAAGGATTCCGGGCAGCACGCTCTAAAAGAAGATGAAATGAGCATATATAGCACACAAAATACTTTAATGCAACAAAAGCAGCATCATGTGGCATATAATTGAATACGAGAACAGTAGCATCCATATATTTTTCCCACTGTTGTCTCAGTTTTAACAAGAAAACTTAAAGATAAAAGGTGTTTGTCCTAGTATTCAGATGAGACATCCATTTTGTTTAAACCCTACAACCTCTACAGAACAGATGCATTGAAAAAGACATAGTAAGTGAAATTTAAATGTACCTGTGCAACGACTCGATGACCTCTATAATCAATTATGGCCATTGCAAGATTATATAATCCTGAAATGTCTGCTTCTTGGAAGGCCTTTGTCCCTCTCAGGTCATTGTTAGAGCTTGCGTATGTTGCTTGCTCACTTTCAGTCAAATGATCCTCTGCAGGAATATCATCCGGTGATGCGTGATTACTGGAATTATAGTTTTCCATTTTTGAGAGAGCAGATTCATCAATGTATGGGACTCCAGAAGATTCATGTGGATGGTTGTTTGAATTCTCAGAATGATTCTGAGACAAATTTGTGCTGGCAACTTTCAAGTTTTCATCTAATCCCTGCTTCTTGGACAATAGATCAAGATCCGCATCAACAGCAAAGCTGAAGAATATGTTATTATGGACATACCTAAAACCACAAAGAAAAATCAATAGAGTCCCCATTGTAAAGCTTATCTAGAAGAATAGAAGCCTTCAAGTGAACAAAACTGTTCATAAAACATCAGCTTTCACATGAGTGAGACATATCACTTCAACATAGCACAAACAATTTTCAGCCGATAATGACTGTTAAAAAGTGTGTTATTTAAGCAAATCCATGACTAAGTGAAGGAAATTCATATATGAGCTGCGCCCTGGTCCTTCTAGAACTCTCTGCTCACATGGGAACATGTTTCAATGTTTAAAGACAAAAATAACATACTTTGATACATGCATAGCTTTGAAATGTAAATGGCTGTCTACATCATTTAATAGAATGAGCAACAATATCATATCAGTAATATAGAAAAAATTAACAGCTATATGAAGAAAACACGCATTTTCCCTAGTTACTCACATATGAAAGCACTCTGGATCAGTTGGATTAATAGGTGGAATACATCTGCTGATTACTCCGATGGCACCTTTAGTTGCAGCCTCAACAAAATCAGAGGTCACTTTGTACAAAGCCCGGTCTCTCAAGATCCTGCATAAAAATAATCAGCATGTCAGTGCAGAAATACAGGGGTAACATATGTACTTGGACTAGATATATAAAATATGCACCTTTCTTGGTGACTAGCATGTGGGAACTCTCGGCAGGACTGCAATTCCTCATTCCAGTCCCTCTGCATACCAATCAGCTCACTTCCAAAAGTTAGAGTCAATGAATTTTCAGCTCTTGCTGCATCACGCTTGTGATCTGAAATATCCATCACAAGTTGAAAGGTGAACAGTTCAAGATCCTAGGATTCGTATTGCAATTTAATCTAATTATCTATTAATAATCCAATACATAGAGATTTCATCCTCGAGATATGGCAAGGAAGCAAAGAGTACCACCAGTGATAAATATAAGTGCACTAGAATTATTTAAAATCTAATCAGGTCAAAAGTTTGGACACACCAGGGATGGGATACAAGCCAAGCCATGAATTAGGGGGCAGCAGAGACTGAACATTTTCAAATGGATGAGCTGATGCCTTGCGATCCAATATTTCACGAAAAGCTGAAAAACAAAAAAAAAAGATTACAGCAGTCGATTTAATTCCAATACTTCAACACAAAATTTGTTACCTTTCTTGAATTTTGGGCTAATCTTTTGCAGAAGCGCAACAAGGGATGGTGCTTCTAAAGAAGCTTTATTTGGCCTTGGATCAAGAATATTTCCTGTGCTTGAATTGATGTAGAAAGAATTTGTTGTTCCCGTAATACAATGTTTATTTCCTTCAAGTGTTACCACATCCAGATAGATCAAGTCTCCAGAAAGCCTGATTCAACCGAAAGAAGAGTTAACAGTATCCCAAACCAATAACCTAAAAGGATTCTAAAATTGAAATTAAAGGCCACCACAAACTGTAGAGTAACTAAAAATTACAAGTCCATGCAATGCAAGTATCATTTTCAAAGCGTACAACCTTCTGTAGCTAGGAGGTGGATTGAATGAAGAATAAACAATACTTTCAACACTCTTAATTTCCTTGGACGGTGACGAAAGTAAGTTATTGAGTGAGACAGAATTATTCCCCCCAAGTACTAGGCTGTCCAATTCTCGCACTTCAGTTTTCACTGCATCTTCATAGAGAAATAGGAAAAAATTTATATACAGAAATTCAGAAAATGTAGGGAAACAGAGGGACGCTGAAACAGATACAAATGGAGAAACAAAACCATAGTTGTTCGGACAAAAAAGAATGAAGAATCGCAAACCTCCTGTGTTTCCAGATGAGGCTTTCTTTGTTTCATGTTGCAGTGCGAGAGTTGTAGACAAGGACGAATGAAAAACTGAAAGAGAAAGCAGCTCCGTAGTCCGCTGAACATGAGCCCTTATGGATCTATCATCATACAGCGCTAAAAGTACCAGAGTTTCAGGATTATTATGAATGGAATGCCATTTAGAAACTTCGTAAAAGTAAACAGATAATTAAACTGACCAGAGTTCATCTCCAAAAAACAGCTCCCACTAGCAATATCTGCAACTTCAGAGATTTCATTGTAATCTTCTAGAATATGAGCAGAACCATCCTTTGTGTGCAGCAGAAGATCGTAGCAAGTAATGAAGCATGTCTCAGGGGCATCAAGAAGAAACTGCCTAACATCCATAACAGAATCTCCAGGGCTCAACTGCAAATGCCAGTTAAATTTAACTTATGGAGAGAACAATTGAAGAGTTTTCAAAGATGGAGAGGTGAATTGACAATAAGTTAACATGTGAAAGGAAAAACATATGCTCATGAAGCACAACAGTAATCTAACTCAGATTCAAATAGCCAAAGCTTAGGGAGGATTATTTCAGTAGGTAATAAAATGATTAAAAATTCTCAAAATATCAGCTTACTTGTAGTTCAAGCTTTTCACCTCCAGGAGTTTTCACAGAAACGGGATAAAGATGAATATCAGCTGCAAACAGAAGTAAAAATGTACTATTACTGATAGTGGACAAACAAAACAGAAACATGAATATATGTCAGAGAGGGCACTTAACAGAGCTATTAGAATATATAAAGAAGTTCAATATTCCTCATGCTCAAATCAAGAAAAGGAACACTGGATACTTTTCTCAAGACTTCAGCACTTAATGATTAATAGGTCAAAGTAAATTGTTGTAAAAACCAATATCTTTGAGTGGTCGCTCACAAATGCAAAAAAACAATGATAACAAAAACTACTAAACAATATGAGCTCTGACTTTTCATAAGTTCAGAAATTCAAATACATTTTCATTAATCATATTTTTTAAAATATCTGTCATATTAGAAGTTCCCATGAAAAGCCAAATATGGATTAATGGTATCTGGATAGAAAAAGCATGTTAAAATCAACCTTGTTTTTCTGAATTCTGCAGCGATGCATTATCATTCTCCTTTTCCTTGGAATTTACATCAATCACGCCATTAGCAGGAGAAGCATCAGAGCTTTCAAGCAAGTTGGAATCAGAAGATACAGCTTGCTCCGAAGAATTGTTGGAGGCTTGCTGTGACCCCTTACGATTCCTGCCACGATTCACCTTTCCCGCCATTCTCTCTCTACAATAAAAAATCCCACTCTAAACCCTAAAAGCCATACCTCATTGTTAAATTAAAATTCAAGAAAATCAAGTCAGTACCCATTAGCAGAAACAATTACACATACATTCAACAATGCAAATGCAGAAAATGATAAACAACAACACCAAAAAATGCGAAAATAAAGAAAGCCGCTACTTGCAAAACCATTAACAACATAAAAAAAAAATAAAAACGCTGATCACTTCATGCCCGCAAAATCCATACAAAAAGGCTACAACTACTTACGAACATCATTGTGTCTGCACAAAAACGCATAGAACGATTCCCTCAAACCGATTTAAACAAAAATCAAGAAATATAAAGTTAACAGGGAAAGTTCAATCAATCCATGACTAGAACTACCTCGCGGACAAAGATGAGAATCCCGGACAAACGTCGATTAAAAATACAAATGTAAAGTTGCAAAAATTTTATCCAAAGGCTCTAAATTTGTGTTCCGGTGGATTTTTTGGGTTCATTGTAAGCCGCCTTCAGCGAAGTAGTAGAAGCGAGAGAGAAAAAAATGAAGACGGCGGACAGGCAACAAAGGCTTCAAAGTAAAACCCATTTTTCCAAATTTTATCGTACTTCTGGGGGGTAAACATGTCATTTACTATCCATGTATAAAATGTTTCAGGCCAAAAGAAGGGTTTGTATAGAAAGTAACAACACTTCATTTATACACCAGCCGCCGCCCGGCCAGTGCCCTAGCAGTCGTGCTCGGCGAGATCGTCGGGTTCCGGAAAGCGATAGAAATTGATTATGATCCAGAATCTGATGTTACAAATTCTTATCCGGTAATGCATTTTGTATTAATACCGATCAGTTTTCCGGCAACGCGGAAGCGTAATTGGTCGGATTCTTTGAGAATTGAGACCAATATCGTGACTCCGATTGCGAGTTGACGGGTTAGTTAGTTGAATTGACCTGTTGTTGGTTCGGGTCAAACAGGACTCCTGAAAAGCTTGCTCTGTAACACTCTCATGGCTGATACATTGTTTTCTTTCAACCTCAGAAGTTAGCATTAATTAAATGGACCCGAACAATGCATCTTCAGGGATAGTGGTCTTTGGATTGACAATAAGTCTGACTTGTTCTTTGATTTTTGGACCCTAAAAATCCAAGATTCCATGGAATTTGATTCGTCTAGATTGGTCCCCTCCTACTTGTTGTATATTAACACTATTTCAATCTTGCTTTGTCTTCTTCATTCTTATTTTTCTTCATACTGTTCAAGGTTTGGCATCATCAATGGGGAAGACTGAATACTAAATGACTTGCTTTGATCAAACAATGTTTTCAAGTACAAAACGGCAGCTGCATTTCCAGGTTCCTTCATTGATTGCTGTTACTGCTTTAAATTCGTGTTTCATGATTTGCAATTTGCATTGTTATGGTCAAGTTTTGAACTTTGTGCCTTGTTGGTAAACTCAATACACTACACATATATGTGTTCTTTGTATGGTTAGCTAACATTAGCATAAATTGTTTCTTAATGTTTTAATGGAGAATTTCATGTTGTATCGATCATCGGTAATGATCAATAGTCGCATGTTTTTGTTTGGAATAGAAAAACAGTAACCTCAATGGGTTGTAAGAACTAGAATAACAACGTAAAAGAGCAAAAGAAAATGACACAATATATTTAACGTGGAAAACTCAAGACGGATGAAAAACCATGTGATCGGTAAAAATTACAACTCACACACAAGCTCTTACAGCTTGAAGACAAGAATGATCAATGAAACTCAAACATTATAAGAGATGCATACACAACTACGTGTTATTACAACGTTTATGTAATAAACACAACTCTCCGGAGCAAGTGGTAGAAAGAATCAAGTTTTACTTACTCGTTCAGCAACGCTTCAAGGATGCGTTGCACAGCCTCTTTTCGCCCCCCTTATTTGGCTAGGAACAACATTTAGCTCAAACTGCAAAAACCTCAACTTTTTAGCTTCTCCCTTTTCATTTGAAGTTTTAGACAAGCTCAAATGGTGAAGTAACTTCATCGAATTTTTTCGGGTTTATGCAGCCTGGATTCGAAGACAAGAACACACAGTAAAAGGTGAACTCAAAGTTAGCTTTTTTTACTGAAATACCCACGGCAAAAGTGGTTATTTGCCAAACTACCCATCTGCAGTGTATTTTGGCTGATGGATTTGTATTGCAGATGGGTATTTAGGCAAATAACCACTTTTGCATGGGTATTTTGTCAAAACTGTCCTCAAAGTTAGCCTTAACCCATTCTTTTGTACAAATTTTGGTTAGATCTAAACTCTAACACCTTGGTTTCAAGCTTTCTACACACAATAAACAAAATGAGATTAAATAAACAGATGTTTAACAAAATGTATATCTCTATCTTGCACCAACAAAGGTGCGAGATTCGTTAATTTTTTACGAATCCGATTAGAGTGCATTAAAGATTCGTTGATTAAAACAATATAAATATATTAATTTTTTACAATTTACTCAATAATCCAATATTATTTAAATCATTTCGATTATTAATATAATGGATTGTATAAAATTTTATGCAAATTAATTAAAACATATATTTTTATATTTTTTGATTTTTTAAAAATATTTACGCACCCGATGCACTAGGTTGCACGAATTCGAGCGAATTGTGCAACCTAGGTATATCTACGGCAATAAATGCTTCATACCGATTCGGAATTCCGAATCGGCTTGGATCAATACGGATTGTATATGTATGTGACGTACTAAATTTTATATTTGATATATATATTTTTTATTTAATTAGATTCGGACGTAAAAAAACTCGGAATCCGATCCTAAAACCTGGTATAGGGTGGTACCAAAAAAATAACGGTACTATGCGATATTTGATGTACTAGTCGGTATAAAAACATGGACAACCATAAGATGTAGATCTCAAACAAGAGGTTCAAAATCTCAAATAAAAAAAAGAATTGCTCAAAAGAGTTTTCAACACACATAGAGAATGTATATGCTTGGTTTCACAATTAAAATATGATATTTGGTGATATTATTAAATCGTGATTTTTTTAACTGATACAAAACAACTAAAATTATACGTTTATTGTTAAAAAATCACAATTTTACCACCGTTGTTAAAACCATATGTATTGATTTAATAAATGATTAATTTACTTATATTTATGATTAGTATAATATAATTATGTTTAATATTTTTTTATGTATAAGACTATATTAATATTTTTACATAAATAGTGAGAGATCACAATTTTACTAAATTTATTTAAGTCAACTATCATTATAACACAATCATCATATTTCAAATTTTAAAAATTTAAACCAAATAAATTAAATACCTCATGTTTTCAGAATTTTAAAAAGTTAAAATTTTAATTTAATTTTAAAAAGAAATCAAAATGACAAATACACTTAAATTCCAAAGAGCTAACACATGCCACATCCCATTATCATTAATAACGCACGTGCTCAATATCAAAGGTAAAATTGCTAATGGGACAATAGGAAGCCAAGATAACCAATAATGACCACTTTAATATTTTGATTGAATGATATTTCTAATTGACCCTTAAATTTTATAATAGTGTAAAGGCGATGTCTCTAAAATTTGTAAATTATATACAAAACCCTCGAAATTGATATAATGTGCGCGGTTGAACCTCAAACTTTTAAATGTTGTAAACACTGTGCTCTCAAACTTTAAGAATTGCGTGGATGACCTCCGAACTTCCAAAACCGTTTATATTTGACCCTTATACTCGTTAATATTTTAAATGTCCCTAAAATTTGTATTTGACCCATTAACCTTGAAAAGATGTTATGACTATGTCTCTAAACTTTGAAAATTTTAAAAATAACACATAAATTATCAAAACCACTTATATGAAAAAAGATGAAAAACATTATTATTCACTCGATGGTCATTTTTGAACGGTTTTGAAACTTTGGGGGTTTCTCACGCAATTTACAAACTTTAAGGACGCCGCCTTTAAACTATTTTAAATATTAGGGGTCAATTACGCAATTTTCTTTATTTTTATTATTATCACTTTTTCCCAAATTACTATAATTAAATTTTACAAAAATATATATAGCTATTGTGAACCAGATTAATTTTAAATACTTATCATATACACTAGAAAACTTAATTAATTTGAATAATCTAAGTTTTTTTCAAAACATAATCAAAGATTTGAGGGTTTTTATTTATCAACATATTGAAGATTAGTTTAATAAAGATATGATTGAGTTACAATAAAATTTAAGAAACTGACAAACCAAATACCCCAATATCTAAAGAAGGTGATCTACCCTACTCCTCTTCGTCCCGCCAATTTACAGGTTGTGTAAAAGACATACGACTCAAGTTACTAAATTACAGGTTGAACAAAAATATACATTTGTAGATCTCCAAGTTGAATTAAATGCAATAAGATATTTCAAGTTATCAATACTATTTATCATTGATCCTCCATCGAAACTGTTATTTTTATATTTTTATGATTTTATCTTGAACTTCGAAGGTTAATTTTATCTTATTTATGTACTTTAAAAACTTTTAGGGTTAATCATGTGGGAAAATATTGCTAATTTAAAGGAAAACCGGGTGTTACAATCATTGAGGTAAAAAAACAAACTATATTGATAACATTATGTGTTATTTTTGCAATTTTATAAGTTGATAGCATGATATTTACACAATTTATAAGTTTGGTTACTTATGCAATTTTCCCAACTAAAAAAGTTGCAGAAAATATCCCATAATTTTTTGCATACAAACTAACAAACTCAAACAAGTTAAAAAAATAAAGATTCAATTCATTGTAAATCTGAATCCAACTAAACAATTCCAAGTTTGTTTTATTATTTCATCAAATTAAATAAAATATGAAATAATAAGGCGTTTAATCCCAAATTATTATTTCATCAAATTAAACAATTCCATTTAATTTTTTATTTCATCAAATTAAATAAAATAAGGTGTTTCATCCTAAAAGTTTTATTATTTTGACAAATTTTAATCTCCCAACTTTAATTTGACATAAGTAATTCTTGTACTTTAATTATTTTAGTAAAAACAAAACTTAAAGGTTTCCCAAATTTGGCTAATTTGATTCATATGTGAAAAAATAGTCCCCAAATTTTGAAAACTAATTTTACCATACACATAAAACTTTGAAGATTAATTTTATCAAAATTTACAAAATATGAAAACTAGTTTTATCAAAATTTCAAAATATAATACTAATTTTGCCTTCAAAAGACTTTTAGAAGTGGATTTACCAAAATTAATAAATATGTAAACCCCATTCATAGAAACTATTTAGACATTGGTGATGTTTGGAAACCCAGTCCACAGTTCGGTGCGGTGAACGCACCGTAGTTGTATTTTATTTTAATCAAACATCATTAATAATTGCATTTATATGACCGCAGAAAATAGTGGTGAGTTCACAGCTGGGTTAACCCAACGACCACCAGAACGTACCAGCCAAATGTCAATTTTACCCTTGATAAATTATAGTTTATTTTTTTAAAAAAATAATTTGATCAATAACTTTTTATATTCTATGTATTGCGTGTTCAAACTATAAAAATATATATCTCAATTTAAAAATGTAGTTTTGAAATAATGAATTTATCATAAAATAATATGAAATATAATTTGTAAGTTATAAACAATTATTTAAAAATAAGAATAAAAAAATCATTTTATGAGATCACGATCACTGCGCCACTGTTTTAAAAACATTTTTTTTAAATGACGATCAGTTCACCTCACAGCACAATATAATCATATCACTTCACCGCTATTTATCAAATACTGTTCCAAACGTACCCATTAAAATTGAGTGCACTTTCTCTTTGCCCTCTGTCACTATAATTTGAGTGCAGAATTTCAAGTAATTTCCAAAAGGAATCACAACAAGCTTACATTGTAATAAAACCATCAGTCTTAGACACAAATATCAATACAATCCTCAAGTTCCAAGAGGACACAAACAAAAAAAATCAAAATCCACAACATTGTGAGCAAAATGCTTCTCTTCAGTAATAAGCTTTTCGCGGGTTGTTCTGTACATTCAAAAAAACAATGCATTCCCACATCATTTCTGCAAGTATTCTTCGATTATATCGTGTAAAGTTATAGCAATCACTTACCAGAGGATTCGGTCTATAACGATAACCGAGCATCATTCGCTTCTTATACTGCTCGTAGATATCATCTTCTGAAGTCACTTGTCCTGGCGCATGAGCACCGACACCTAGATTATCCTTTTTCACATCGCCTGCCATTATCGGATCTGCGATCCCCGATCTTGAACTCCCGAGACCCTCACCTGCATTTAGCATAGTAGTGTTTATCCCGTGACTACATCAAATGACGAAAAAATTGAACATGGTCCGTAAGTTTCAAATATTGGAATGATGCTCACCCTCCTTCCAGCCCATTTTAGACAACAGTTTGTGACCAACATTATCAGCTTGAATCTTTGCTTTATCGGCATACTCTTTTGGAATTATATTTGCAGGTGCGTCGTTACATGTGGCTAAGAATTTCTCAAGCTCTTCGGGAGGGATGTAGTCACCCATATGATGACCCTTCTTTGGAGCTGTGTGAAGCATTAGATAGAGAATCATTTATAACTGGGATTTAAATAACTGTGAAACATATAGAAGACAAAAAAGGTTACGGGAATGGGGGCTTTCGGGTTAAAGAAAACCTTGTAAGGAGTCGGGGGGTGGCATCTCATCCTTTGAGGCCTTTGGTTGCCTTCGCTTCTCTTCTTGGGCGGCCTTCTTCATGTAATAGTCCATCATAGCTATAGGATCAGAAGCACTTGAAGCAATGGACTCGCCTGAAAACAAACATACGAAGAATAATCCATTGTGCTCAAAGAAACGATTAAGTAAAGAAAGAACAAGAAGATCAATACAATATGTTGAAATTATAGAGTCGGACCGAAATAACGATGGGAGTGTGCACGGATATCGCGTATAAGGGGAGGAGACCACATCGTAAAACACTTGAATAAGTCAATTACTATGGTACCCTTCCCTTTTATAAATCATTCCAAATTCTATCTCAATTCCAATGTGGGACAATTTGACATTTCAACACCTCCCTCAAGTCCAAATACCTGACAAATTTGGACTTGAAATTAAATGAACCGAGCTTTCCCAGTGTTGATAATCAGGATTTTAACTGAACCAACCCCGATGGCCGATACGATGTTGAAATTATAGTTTGGACGAAATAACGAAGGGAGTGTACACGGATATGGCGTATAAGGGGGAGACCACACTGTAAAAGACTTGAACAAGTCAATTACTATGATACATCTTCTCTCTTATAAACCATTTCAAATTTTATCCCAATTCCAATGTGGGACAATTTGACATTTCAACACAATATATTAAAATTGAACAAGATGGATCAGGTGGAATTTCAATGCAAAATACATGAACTCTAGTAATCGGGGTAAGCTGAATACCGTATCTTCCCCCTGATTGGGTTGAAATCTGAGTGGTATCTGAAGAAGACTCATACAATGCTGTGGCTGGTGTTTGGTATTTGGATTGTTGATGATAAGATCTTTGAGAGCTGCTTGAGGAATGTGTAGAAGCAACTAAAAAAAGAAAGAAGATGTTGATATGCCAAAAGTAAGAGCAAAATAACCAATTTGTACCAAAAATTATCCAATTCAACAAGAATTGTTTCATTAGAAGAAACTTCATAAAAAAACTAACCACTTTGTAGTGTTTGAGATTCTCTAGTTTGTGACAATTCCTTTTCCTCAAGACTCAAGCGATATTCATAATACTTATAATCAGAACACGATTCGTCAAATAAAAACCTGCAGAAAATAAGATCATTAGCAGGTTATGAAGAAATACATAGGGGCTAAGAACAGATTAAAGAAATACAAAATCCGACAAGAAATCAATAAAATAAAATTTGTATACTTGAACGGAGTATCCCCGGGATTCTTTTGTCTAGTTACATGCTCAAACTGCCTTCCATTTTTTGCCACAAAACATGCTAACTTGTCGGCAACTATCTTTATTGTAGGATCACTTGGGGAAGGTAGTACTGCATTTCACTTAAAGAACTGATTAAAACCAAGATTGTGAACAAGTCAATTGTAAACTACTCTTGCACTAGGCCAGCAACCTTCCAGTTCTTTCACAGAATACTTCTTTCCACCAATGTCGATAGGATAATTATAAGCTGCATTCATCGAATGAAAGTAATTAAATAGTGTTTTGTTCTCAATCCGCAGTGAGCATCACAAATCCAAAGATACTCAGCCAATATAGAACAGTACCCTCAGTCTTTTTACAAGGACTTCAACACAAGCAGCACAAATTTCAAAGAGATGTTTCAACTAACAGGCACAAAATTTGAAAGGAGGATGCAAAAACAGTATCATGCATGACTATATTCTCAAAAGACTGCCATTAGGTAAATACAAATTTTGGGATCTAGAGATTTTTTAGTACGTAATGATGTAAAAGTGGTGACAAGTTTCTAGCACAACCAACATCAAATTCTATTATTGTAATATTTATATTGTATAAACAAATGAAAAAAGAAAAAAATTGCTACCATTGTCAGCTTGTTTAGATGGTTGCTCGGATGAGTCTATCTTTTCCACCCTTGCCCGCTTCACTGGAACATCATCCGAGGAATTTTCAGCCACATTTTCATCTTCATCTTCAACAAATTTGACAGGGGGTGAGACAAGTTTTGACTTTTGCTTCAAGGTGAAAGCGAGTTTTCCACCCGATGAAGTTCGAGATGTATCTTTTGTGATAGTAGCCCTCTTAAGATCTATCTTTGTGTTGGCGATAATAGTCTTCGGGGCAGAAGTCAACGAGGTATTAGAAACTGACTTAGATTTATCCAACACTTCACTTTTCTTGTCCTTTTCTTGTTGAAGCTGCTTGAATCTCTCCATGAATGATCCATCATTAACAAATAAACCGGGAGCAGTTGCTTTATCCATCCCCAAATTTCTACTGAAGCTCAAGCTTAATTGACTTGCTGCATGGCGACCGAACTCAAAACACATATTAGCAGTGAAAGGGAAAAAGCAAATCGTAAGATTCAAAGTAAAGCTTCAATAAAATGAACCGAAAAACATAACCCACATTCAGATATAAATCGCTTCAAATAAAACCCCGTAAAAAATCAATAAAAATAGATGAACACAAAACAAACCCCCCACATCGGTAACACAATCAAAAGCTTCACTTTCTCAATTAGGTTTCGAATCAGTATATAAACTTCCGAAGCACACAAAAAATAACATATAAAAACAAAAAGAGATCCCAATTTTCGTACAACTGCAATATACCTGATTAACACCGATCTTAGAGAATATTACACTCAGACTCTTCGATCAGAAGGAGAGAAACCATACCGGTACCCTAATTGACAGAATCCACCAAAATCCCCTCTTCTCCAATTTTTTCTGACGAATGAACTAGAAAAATAGGTTTTATCCACGCAAATAAAGATGCCTCGACCTTTTATTTTAGTTATCACCCCAATAATATGTAGATATTAATGAAAAAGTCCTTCTAAGTTCTAACCAGTTTTTCTAGCCCCAGATCTTTCGTAATTTATAATTCACCCCAAAAAAGTTTTGGTATTGCACTTAATGAATTACTTGCTAATTATAAGTTGATGGGCCTTCTACTATTAGGTGAGGCCCGAGAACTTGGAGTACCATGGGCTTTATCAATAAAATTTGATATAATATTAAGAAAACATATAATTTTTTTCAAATTTTATATTAATTTAAAATAATATAAATTATTTATATCATTTTTTATTATTGTCGATCATTATAAATGAAACTATCTCTAATGCCTTATAAATTTTAAACAATGCTCAATATTTTAATATTAGTGTATTACCAAAGAAAAAATCATATTTAGTTATTTAAGATTTTGAGAATCGTAGCATCGACGAATTCATACGTCATAGAGGGCATTCGTCATGTTTCCTCTCCATTCGTTGTAATTGATCTCAAAGAGCGCCTCATTCACTAGTCACGAACACGTGTCCAGGAATGTTCGGTATTTTTCGATCGCCCGGTATCGGGTTTTAGGATCGGATTTCGAGTTTTTCGGGTCCGTCCCTCAAAATATAATTAAATATTATTTTTTTTAATTTTATTAGTATTATTTTTAAAAAAATCAAATTTTGTAAGAGTCATATAGGACCCGACGGTACGGAATTCCGAATCAATATGTAAACATTCCTTTGAATATGCAGAAAGTAAGACTATTTATGCTTTTTATAGATGATTTAAGTTTTAATGTAATTTAATGTCGGAACTCCGAACCATGTGAGACTCATTCGGGATCATCTCAAATGTTTCGTTACATGATCCGATAATGTAATACACAATTAAGAAATTCGAGAATAAGAAAAAAACTCTCTTAAGTTAATAACGAACAAACATTTCCATTACGAGATGTTTCAATCTTATACTCCAACTAACATGAACTTCGACTCCTCCACCTCCGCAGTTCATATATAGTTGGGAGTGTGGTAGAAGAGATCGGTAATATCGGTAATTTTTGTGAATATCGTTATTAAACTGTATTGGGCCTTGAGTATGCATATTGGGCTGAGCCCTTTATGGGATAAGACTTAAAGAAGTGGACTGGAAACTTGGGCTTAGAAATTGTAAGTGTGGGTTGTACAATAACCGTTTGTTTAACGGGTCTTGAGGCGGTTAGCCCATCCTATATATAGATGTTGCACTGCGTTATTTTGCTCACGTCGTTTCATTTTCTTTGCGCTACTAGTTTACTTTCTCTCTACGATTAGTTTATGCACTTTGTGCTTAGTGCAATTAGTTTCTGTGCTTACTGCTGTTAAAAACTGCATTTACGTTCTTCGTTTTAAAAACGTTTTTTCATCACTTCCTTTACTGCGTACTTAGATATTGAAGTATGCGTTCTTGAGTATATTCTTGGATATCTCAAGATCTTGGCTGAAAGTTGAGTTTCAAGAAGATCGTTATCGATTTGAGAAACTAAAAACTTTGCTAAGACTTAACACTATTATTCTTTGTATTGTCGCTGTGATTCTACGTTCTTGAGTATATAATTGGATATCTCAAGAGACTTGGCTAAAAGTTGTGTTTCAAGATCTTTATAGATCTAAGAAACTAGAGAACCTTGGCTGAAAGTATGCTAGTTTACTTTCTACATTTTTACGATTACTGTATAAACTATACATTTTTAGCCTAATATTTAGCTTTAAGTGCTTATCTTGAGATTACTTGTTATTTTTGTCGACAACTTTGAGAAACTCCTTGAATTTCTCAAAAACTTAGTTCGATATAAGTGTTTTCAAACCAGATCTGTATAGATTTGAGTTTCTGGAAAACCTTTGGACAAGATCTGTACTCTCGGCTTTAACACTAAGTAGGTCTACTACAATACGACGAGCTTGTGTGATAAGAATCATTTTTACAGATTCTTTCGACCTTTAAGGCTGTGAACTGTATTGTTCTTGACTGTTTACCTTACTAACGACTATTTCCTAAGTTGCAGGTTGCTTAACTGAATTCTTAGCGATTAAGAAGCTTAGAGTTCATGTTCAGATTTGAAAACACTACAAGGGGCAGAAATTACTGAACAATTTCTATCCCTACCTTTAGTAGTTTAATTCGTGTGCATTATTTGTCTCTTTGCTTTAATTCTTGGGTTCTAATTAATCTATCGAGGTTGTTCGCACACGTGTTTAATCCCCAACACAGTAGATTGTCGAAACGATCGTGTCTTATTTAAAATAACGTGATCGGATACCACTTTAAATCCTTGTGTCTTTTTATCGATTTCAGAATATAGAACTAATAGCATTAAAAATACAACAGGGAGACCATGATTATTTCCATTATCTTGATGGATCAATAAATTTTCCAATCCTTCATCTAAAATAGATGTAATAATAGCAATAGATTATATGATGATGTCTCTTACTTTGAATTCCGTGGAAAAAGATTTAGCGAGAGATTTTGTAAATATATCCACCAATCATGCCCTACTGATAAGATTAATCGTTGTAGAACCGAAAATTTTTCAAGTATGATAAAAATGCAACTGTTAGCTCATGACATTAATTTTGGTGTCGTATACTATTCCAAACTTAACCCGAGAGGCCGATACACCCTAACCGAATCAGATGGTTTTTCTTTTATAAACCATTCCAAGAGGTATTGCTGGTTGGCATCACAATTCATCAACAAGCCGAAAATACATGATTTTCATGACATGTTCAAGAACCAGCCCCGATGAAGAGTTCGAAGGGTTAAAACACATGGATTCTTGATCCACTGTGGGTCAGATATTTATAATGTTGATTGTAATCATAGGATAGGGTATCACGTAGTGTAAGAACCGTAGCCTATACAGAAGAGGTCAATCCAGAGTAGAGGCCCAAGCCAATTGAATCGAACTTAATCAGATCAGTCCAGTTGAGTCCTAAAGACATTGGATCGGTCCCACCACGTCCTATTGGTCATGCCACGTAGTTGTTGGCTAAAGCACATACAGATAACAATATTCTTGGCAGACGAGCTTATTAAGAGAACTTGTTTATTCTAAGGGATTTGGTAACCGAATTGATATGAGATTAGGAAGAAAAGTGACCAAACTCACCTCTATATAAAGGAGATGGTTTAGAGATTGAAGGAAACAATTTTTTCGTCATTCCAGCTTGCTATTGTTCGTAATTCCTTGTGGATCTTCTTACTACTCTTCATTCTGTTGCATCGATCACTGTTGTATTGCCAATTCATTATTTAATGAATCAATCGCACATGACTTTATTTTGATATTATGGTTTTTTTCCATTTTCTTTGGAGTTTTATATGTTAAATCGATGTGTTCTTTTTATGCTCTACTATATTTAAAGTTGTCTCTATAAACAACAAATTAAAAATCATTTCTTAATCATTTAAGAATTTGGTGAATGTTGATATCCCTAAAAAGAAACCATAACAAATATATACTCAAATCGGCTACACGCAAATTTGGTCATTCTAGTTTATTAGTTATGACAATTTTAGTCTTTCTATTTTTGCAATTGTGGCAAATTAGATCTCTATATTTTATGTCTTACAAAAATGATTCTATTACTTTTCAACATTTGGCAAAACTGGTCTTATATGTGTGTGGAAAATTTAGTCCCTAAAGTTTGTAATTTGTGCGATTGAAGTACTTTAACTTTGGTAATAGCACAATTGATCCTCGTAATTTCATAACTTTGGCAAACTTGGTTCTTTCTCGGATCGAAATCAAAAATCAATTGAAACCCTTCTCGGATCGACATCACAAACCGATTGAAACCCTTGTAAAAAAGATAGTTACAACCCAAAAATCGAATAAGATGACCTACCTTCACGGCTTTGTCGGAGCAAGCAAGGAAGCTGACAGAAACGCGTAGATAACGTTCTTGAATTGAAGACGCTTAGAAACGCATAGACTGGGTTCTTGCATTAACATCTAACTTTGAATGACCAATTTTGCCAATTTTTAAGAACTACGGGGACCAATTTTTCCACTGCGTGTAAACTACATGGATCGATTTTGTTCGATTTAATTTTAGGGACTAAATATGAATATTGAGGACTGATTTTGCCAAATGTCCAAAACTACGAGAATGAATAGTGAAAAGTATCCAAAGTTCATGGACTGGAAAAACAACAAATAAACTTCAATCACTAAATTTACCAAAACTATCAAAATATGAGGACTAAGGGTACCATTTTCTCATACATAAACGAATCGGATTGTAAGTTCAACCAAAACCAATCTTATACATCTCCATTTGGTATAATAATGAAAATCTATCATAGACGGACCTGTCACTTCTTTGATGACTCGGATTCGGGGGATTTAGATTAATAGTCGGACTCATGGATAATTCGATATTTCTTAATATTAATTTTTTATTAAATAGTATTAGTATATAAATATAAAATAAATAAATTTATGAAATTTTATCTAATCATATTATACAAAATAATAAATTAAAATCATAAATGTAGACGATATTTAATATTGACAATACCAATGTACACCGACCCCGATATTAATGATACATTGATCTCGGATTCGACGTACTTGTAAAAGAGTCCTTCCATCATAGTTTCCAACTATAATCAAATTATAGAAAATATAATTCAATCACTATGATGTCTCGACGTGCAGTGGGGTGTGCCGCACCAGCGTATGACGTGGCCCGGCGTGCATACGACACGCCCCCGACGCATCTAAATGTAATTTTTTTTAAAAAAAATATATCATAAAATACATTTTTATGATTATTTTCAAAAGATTTCTTTAATATGATATATTTGACTTTGTTTTGTTTTATCTCGTAACTTATTTTCATATATTTTTGAATTTTGAAACTTTAGAATCTATAACACAACTCTTATAATTTTTTATGAAAAAATTAATTTTTTTCTAATAGATTTTCATAGTTTAAAAATATATATATTATAATTATCTTAATTATAAAATTTTAGATTTAAGATTTTTATCTTTTATTCAATATCTAAAATATATATATTTTTATATAGCATATCAAACATTTTTATTCTAAAATTTCATTATCTTATTTAGAATTTTTATTATTTTTATTCCAATTACAATTATATATTATATTTATATTTGTATTTTAGACGCATCTAAAACCTGACACATCTATTATTATCGCGTCGGTGTATTCGCGTTGACAAATCCACGCCGACGCACCCAAACATCATAGATCAACCAAATCTAAAAAACAAGAAATTTTATATATCCATATAAAAAACAACGGCATGAAACGAACACATTAGGCAATAGGCAGGCATACAACACAACACTAACTTAATATTATTAATTATTATTTTATTCATTTATATTTAATCAATAACCGATATTGACTTTGAATTATTCATAGTAACGTCACTTATTAATTTTTTAAAAATAATTGAATAGGCAAATTATGTTTGTGGCCATCTAAATGAACCATGGTGCACAATATGTTCCTGGACAGTCAAATGAACTAATATCACGCCAGGCTGTTGTAATGCAAAATTTACAGTTTTCATTAATATAAATATTATGTAAATCCAAGTCATCGCTAATTAAAAAAATAAAATATAATAATTTACATCATTATTCTTTAATATTATAAATAATTTTACTTTAATCCATACAACAATATCCTGACACTTATAATTTATAATTTTTATTTTTTTACACATCCGATACATTAGAATCATAATATTATTGATAAAATTATAATATAATTATTTATATTTTATAATTATTTTAAAATTAATTTTAAAATTTTTTTTAATAAAAATGGAGGAAAGAGTATGTCCTGGACATGACATTCTCTTTCCTCCCTAAGCTCAAAAAATGGCACGTTAGCCTAATTAGATGTTGATTGTTGATTACCTAACGAGGATGCTTCTATCCACTTCTTTTTCAGACGGGAAACCTACGACTGTGGCAATCGAAAGATGATATTTTTCCTTTTGTTTTCTACATCTTATTCTCCTGTTGTAGATCTACAAACTTAACGTTTATAGTGGATTCAAAGGCTATGACTGTGGTGATTTTTTATCCTTTATTTTACAGAAATGTTTTCCACCTACAAAAATCGTGTCTTTTTTTCTTCTTGTTCTCATATTAACTTTCATTCGACCCCTACCTGTAAAAAGAGGTAGGGGTCGAATTTAAAATTGGCATTTTTTAGATAACATTGGCACCAAATTTAAAATAATGCAAAATTGATATGCTTAAGGTTTATAAAGATCATATCAAACATTTGAAATTTCATATTATTTAAAAATTGCCAAATAATATCATTTTTTTGTCTATTTTCAGAGAGATATTAATAAATAATGCATTAGTTTTCAATTTTCCAGAATTTGAAGCGTAACCGCATTATCATACAATTCTGAAGATAACATTTATCAAATCAATGAAATTTTAGTAACTATTTTTAAGTGGGCAGATAGTTTTTGATGTCCCAAAGTTTGTAAGATTTGATAAATTTGATCTTTAAGATTTCTTAATTTTGGTAAATCTGTTATGAAAGTTTATTGAAAGCAAAATTAGTCACAAACTTTGATTTTTGGTAAAACTAATTTTCATTCTTTGTAAATTTTGATAAATCTCGTTCACAAAGTTTAATATGTGAGGACAAATTGATTTTTCAATTTTGACATTAATTTTGTCACACGGTAACCAAGTTTAGAAACATTAGAACTGGTTTTGCCAAAACTATCTAAATATGTGGATTAGATATGTCAAATTAAAGTTTAGAAATCAAATTTACCAAAATTACGAAACTTTTGAAACCAAACATACAATTTTCTCTTTTTAAATGTCACCTATTTATATTTATTTGAATAAAAATAATGTGGAATTTTGCATGGAACAAGTCAAGATTGAAATAGAGCCCTATAAATATTGGGGAATTTATGTAGTGTAATAAGAGAAGAAAGATGGGAGACCAAAAGGGAATACTCTCCTACATCTTCATCTTCATTTTCGCATTCCCTTTTGCAACATGTGATGTTTATATTTACAGCTCCCCACCACCTCCACCACATCATATCTCGCCCGTGCCAACCCCTTCATCGTCTCATCCCCCGATATCACCACCAAAATCTCCACCGACAGCATCACCATCACATCCGCCAACGCATCCACCGATTTCACCACCAAAATCTCCACCGACATCGTCACCATCACATCCGCCAACGCATCCACCAATTTCACCACCAAAATCTCCACCGACATCGTCACCATCACATTCACCAACGCATCCACCGATGTCACCACCAAAGTCTCCACCGACGTCACCACCATCACATCCGCCAACGCATCCCCCGATGTCAGCACCATCCCACCCACCGACACATCTACCGATGTCACCACCATCGCATGGCCACTATCAACCCAAATTCGAGTGTCAGAAGTGTTGGTGTTCGGCATGTGAAGAGCCTCACTACAAAGGACACAATGAATTCACAAAATATATGCATCACTAGATTCTTTGTCATGATCATTACCTATCTCCTTCATTTGAGCTCCGATTCACCTCTCCGATGTTCTACCATCACGTATTATCTCTATCTAAACATAAAATAAACCTCAGTTCTACATAGAGGAATCTGTCTACTATTGTGTTGTATGATTTGTGTATCTTAATAAATTTGCATGATTGTTGATTATTATTTTATCACATCTCTTTTTACATCAAAATCTCCCCCAAACCCTAAATTTTCATCACTCTAGACTTGATTTGCAGTAGATTTGTGTAAAACCCATAGAGGGTGCGAGACACCTTAAGCAAATCCCAACATAAATTATAGATGGATAACGACCATATGTTAAGTATAATGATTTATCTAACACTTGCAAGAATCATTTTTTCTAACATACAATGTAATCTATGTTAACATTCTATTAACATATCCTCATATAGTACCAAAGTGGAAATTTAATTTGTCTAAATCCCACATGATAATAAGGAACAAATTGATCTTTAATCTAACGTTTGACTTATATGTAAATAATTAAGTATTGAGAATTATCTAATTTATACGTTAAAAAAGTTATCAAATTAATAGGACTTGAATCATCCAATACGATGTGACTCTTTATTGTATAAAAACTATTGAACTTCTACTTCTATTATATTAGAAGTAGGAAACCCTAATTGTAGTCTATAAATATAGTCGTGGTCCCCAAGTCACACAGTTTCATATATATTCTCAATCTCATAGGAGGATTGACTACATAAAGAAATTCTCCATAAAATACATATTGATTCAGAAGATCGACCAACAGATTTATGATATACTTGATTGTTTTATTTTTGGTGAGATTCGATTGATTCCAATTGATCCATGTAATTGTTAAATTTCCATCTTTATTCTCAATAATTCTAACAATTTAATCTAGAATATAATACCAAGCTATGAATCAAACCCACTTCGTAGAGCCACATATTTGGCATGCTTTTTTAATGGGAAAATTCACATAACCGAAGTGAAGTAAAAACCCAATGACTACGTTTGATCACATTAAAAACATGTTTTTGAAACCGAAAAGTGAAGTAGCCAAAGATTTTTTAAACTAAACAAAAATAGAGTAAACAAATACAAAATGGTAGATGTGGTTACAAGAATGAATGATTGTCTATCTTGAGATAAAATGTGGTGAGCTAAATATAACTTTAGCTTTAAAAATCACGTTACAATGGTAGTTGTATTCAAAGTGATTGTAAAAACTCATAAAATTGAGGGTCGCAACATGATTTTCCTTTTGTTTGAAAAAATCAGGTTTTAAAAAAGTGCAGGGAACACACTTATCTCGTATCTAAACCATTAAAATTATCTATATTTAGTATCCAAATAATATTTTTAAATGATAAACGAATAATAAAAATATTATTATTTAGAATTTATTGATATAAAATTTAATGGTTGTGTTGTATTAATTGGTTTTGGAAGGTAATGTGTTATGAGTTTGATTCTTCGTTATTAAATATATTTTACAAAATTAAATAAAAAAAATGCTTCTACTTACATGGCCTGAAATGGTGCATATTGATACATATGCATATATGTGCCACATACGCGGACACATTGCATTATTTGGGTCATGTTATATTATTTGATCGAAATAGCCTAGAAAATGACACGAAGTGTTAAGGGTGTGTGTGGATCGGATATATGATCCAATCACAATTTTTCAATCCGAAGGATGCGAATCAATAAAATGATGATCTGAAACTTATCCACAATAATGGATCTTTATGCTGATCGGTTGACATATCAATTTACGGATATCCTAAATTTCATTTTTGAATTTTGGTTGATGAACAAAAATTGTAACTTCTAACCAAAAATTGTTTTTAATGGTATAAAATAACCTTACAAATTATAAAACAAAAGCACTTTATGTTCCTTATTTTAAAATTTCATGATTAAAACTTTTAAACATTGGAGTTTGATGAAAATAGAAACACTTATATGATAAATGATTTTTTCATAAACACCATATTAAATCTGCAAAAATTACACATATTTATTTAGATATACATATAATTCATTCTTATTCGATCTGGTACTACGTATCTAAAAAATATTTTAAAGTTGATGAATTGTGGGTTAACAGGTGAATAAATAAATAAAAGAGAATAATGAAATACTTTCTAGATAAAAAAGAAAAAAAAATACAACATTTAGAGTTGTGGTATTTTTTTTCAGAAAATGTTAATAGTTCTTTACCGTGAGTTTCTTGTGCCTTTTGGCTTAAGATCTTCTACTTGTGGTACTCGATCCACGTTTTGGAAAACTTACATTTATTCACTATAATTGGTGTTAAGATAAGGAATTCACAATGAATTAACCCTAACTGTTCTCCCTCGATTATGTTTGCAGGTTGGGGTGTAGATGGCAAAATGGGCTGGGATGGACTCTGAGCACCGGCCCATACCCGTAGTATTAACAAAAGTGCTAAAAGGCAAGTCCAAGCGCATGCGCTTGTTGGAGATTACCCTCCTTATCAGTCTCCAAATCAATGAATTTACGGATTGATACAACAGATACGTTCTACAGAATTTTGGCTTGTAGATAGATCACATACACAAAAAAATTTACGAGGAAACCAGTAGAAAAACCTCGGAATCGATCTTCGATCCAATTCACTAATACGTATGTTTTTATTTACATGAGATACAATACAATAGACATTACATCAGACAATGGTAAATTCTATGAGTCTGAACAGATCTCTTAATCACTCGATGCCAAGAGTTTCAATCTTGTTCTGCTTTCAGTTGTCCTTCTCCCGGATGATCATACCTCTGTCTCACACGGTGATGCCTCCAATTCGTCTCCGATCAAGAAGGATTTTGGTCAGTTACTCTATATCTTAACTGCACTCTAGTGCATCTGTTTTTGGGTCAAGAAACGTGAGTGCGTCCTTGAAACTGCCTTTTAATACTTTTGTTAATACTGTGGGTATGGGCCAATGGTAAGAGATCTCCAACAAGTTGTGGCCCATGCAGGTCCAAGAGCATGCGGAAATAAAACCAGAAAGCAAAGAGGAGACCAAGAAGCTAGACTGCCACGAAATTATACCAAGAACAGACAAATATCTCACCTGGAGCGTTGACCAGAAAAGCATGGCTGGTGAACCATATTCAATGATAAAATTGACATAAAAAAACAATCATGAATGGAAGAATATGATGCAAGATTTGTTGTTATGTAGATTCTTGTACGAGCCAGTGAAGTTTGGAGATCAAAGCCAGAAAAGTATAAGCAAGAAGATTGGGATATGAAACACGTTCAGACTTTAGGCTTCATACGTCAATGGATTGATAGTGCCAATTACCATCATGTTGCGAAAGAAACTGATGCAAAAGTTAGTGGGAAAAGCTTGAATGCATATTTGAACCCAAATCCACCCAATCTCAGGGCTTCTTATTCAAACGATTGATGAGGCTGAGATATAAGGAATGCTCCCCTATGACATATCATCTTGGATCATTCCAATAAATTGTCAATAAGTTGGCTGAAAGTGATTGTGTTTTGGAAGACAAGGTGCTGGACTGATTTGTTAATCGAAACTCTACCAGATTCTTGGGAGTCTACTATGATTGCAATCAATTCATCTATCCCAAGATGAGATCTAAAGTTAGAGGTAGTGAAAGAGTGTCTAATTAATGAAGGGCTGTGAATGGAGGAAGTAACAGTTTCAGTAGTAAAAGAGACCATTGCAGTTGTCAACTCTAGCAACCAGCATATATCCCACAATTTCACGAAGAAGGAAGATATCAAAGGAAAACATAATCCAAAGGATGAAAAGAATAAATCTGAACAGATTCAAAGGAAAACCGAAGCTATAATTGGTGAGAAAATGTTGGTCATCTAAAGAGAGACTGTTGGTATTTGAAGAAAGTAAAGGGAGTAGAGGTAACAGAAGCCACAAATCAGGAAGAAATTTTAGTCCTAGCCTCGACACTCAAAACAGAGGCATGTGCTGTAAGTCAGGGAATGATGTGGATAATAGATTCATGAGCTTCTTACCATGCTACTCCTATTAGAGACTCCTTTATATCATATCTTGAAGAGGACCTAGGCATGGTAAGAATGAGAAATCATAGTTGTGCTTCAATAAAAGGAATTGAAACAATAGAAATAATGACGGGAAGTGGACACAAACTGATCCTGAATTATGTTAGACACATTCCTGAGTTAAGATTAAATTTTTTGTCCACATCAATCTTGGACAAAGAAGGGTACGCTAGCCTAGCATTTAACAGATGCTGGAAGTTGATGAAAGATGGATGTACAGTAGTTGAAGGAAGATTATTTGATACATTGTATAAGATTATTTTAAGACCCGAAGCTGGACAAATTTATACCCTAAGTAAAAATGATTTGTTTCAGCTATGACATAAAAGATTGAGACACATTTCAGAAGCTGGACTTACTAAGCTTAGTAAAGATGGTATGGTTGAAACAAAAGGAGGAAAATTGGAAAAAAATATGTGAAAAATGCATCCTAAGAAAGAAGTCAAAGTTACCTTTCAAAACGAAAATTAGAAGAAAGGAAGGAACATTAGATCTAGTATTTTCAGATGTATACTCTTTGGATGTGATATCTAGAGAATGAAACAAATATTTTGTCTCCTTTATTGATGATGCAAGTAGGAAAATGTGGATCTATCATATTCAAACAAAGGACATGGTGCTCCCAAAATTTCATAATTGGTTAGTAGGTGTGAAGAGGGAAAAAATGAATAAACTGAAAGCTCTAAAGACAGATAATGGTGGTGAATACACCTCTAATGAATTTAATGTTTTCTGCAGGTCTACAGGTATCAGACATGAGAAAACGACCCCGGGAACAGCTTAGGACAACAGAACAACAGAGAGATTCAATAGAACTCTTCTAAATAAGGTGAGGTGCCTACTAAAAACATCAAATTTACCAAATGAGTTTTGGGCAGAAGCTCTGAGAGTAGCTTGCTACCTGATAAACCGATCTCCAGCCACAATCATAGGACTAGAGACGTCAGAGGGAAGGTGGACAGGTAAGACTCATACCCTTAAACATTTAAAAGTATTTGGATGCAGGGCCTTGGTGCACATTCCCAAAGAGAACAGAAAAAAACTAGATCATCACGTAGAAGAATTTATTTTCCTAGGATATGGAGACCAGAATTTTGGCTATAAATTTTGGGACCCAAAAACTGAAAGGATACTCAGATATAGGGATGCTATATTTTTGGAAAATCAAACCATTCTAGACTTAAGCAAGGAACCACCAGAATCTGAGCATTTCAAAGTAAGAGTTCAAGGGGAAGCTTACTTACCTGAACTTCAGGTACCTTCTGATAGAAATTTCGACTCAGAATCAAATAAATCCTTCAAGCCAAGTGAGGAGTATGCTGATAAAGTTGTAGAACCAGAATTGGAGACACCTGAAAAGGAAATAATCAAACCATCAGAATCTGCTACCAAGGAAGAAACAGGAAAACCAGAATTCTTAGGAGCAAGAATCAGGAAGCCAACATCTAAATATCCACCATCTGATTATGTTTTAGTAACCGAGGAAGGAGAACCAGAATCATATTATAAGGCTATAAGATCAGCTGACAAAGAGAAGTGGCTGAAAGCAATGGAAGAAGAACTTAGCTAACTAAAAAGAAATCAAACCTATGAGCTAGTTTAGACAAATGGATACTCAAGCTGAAGCAAGAGTCAGATAATACATTAAGATATAAAACATAACTTGTGGTGAAAGGGTTTAGACAAAAGGAGGGGGTAGATTTTGATGAGATATTCTCTCCGGTGGTAAAATTCACAACAATAAGAATACTTCTTGCAACTTTGGCTCATATGGATTTGGAATTGAAGCAAATGGATGTTAAAACAACATTCTTGAATGGAAGTTTTGAGGAAGAAATATACATGAGACAACCGATAGGTTTTGAAGAAAAAGATGTAGCTGGGAAAGTATGTAAGCTGAACCGAAGCCTATACGGTCTGAAACAAGCACTAAGAATGTGGAATAAAATATTTGATGCATTAATGAAAGAATAGAAATTTATTATGACAAAAAGCGACCATTGTGCGTACTACATAGATGAGGGAAATGATAACTTTCTAATACTTCTTTTATATGTAGATGACCTTTTGATTGTAGGTACTATGAGGAATTCAATAAGACAATTAAAAGAAAACATGGCAGAAACCTTTGAGATGAAGGATTTTGGAGATGTAAAAAGGATCGTGGGAATGAATATAAGTAGAAATAGAGACATGAGACTACTCACAATGTCTCAAAGTACATACATCGACAAGATTTTAAAGAGATTTAACATGGAATGAGTGAAAAATGTCTCCACTCCCATGTCGAATCATATGATACTTAACAAAGATCAAACACCCTCTATAGAAGAATAATAATATGAGATGGAGAAAGTACTATACTCATCGGCTATTGGTTCCATTATGTACCTTATGGTGCTTACAATGCCAAATATAGCTTATCATATTAGAGTGCTAAGCAGGTTCATGAATAATCCAGGAAGACAAAACCGAGAAGGAGTTAAATGACTACTAAGATATCTAGCTGGCACAAAAGACATGACCTTGAGTTACAATGGCAACAAACAGTACCAGGAAATAGAAGCCTGTTCTGACTCAGACATAGTCGAAGACAGTGACACTCGAAGATCCACAACTAGATATGTAGTACTCATGTCAAAGGTAGCCGTGTCCTGGCAATCTCGACTACAAAGGACAATGACATTATCATCTACAGAGGCTGAGTATATGGCACTAAAGAATTGACCTGGATCACCATACTAACAAAGGAACTGGGAATAAATTGCTCTGAATCGAGGTTACTCTGTGATAGCCAGAATGCTATTGAACTCAGTAAAAATGCTACTTTCCACAGTAGGACAAATCATATAGATTTAAGAACACATTGGATCAGATAGGCTCTGAGCAACAAGGAATTCAAACTGGAAAATGTTCATACTTCTATGAACCCAACAGACATGCTAACTGTTGTGGTTCCTTTTTAGGGGTACCAACAGTCACCGGATTCTGAAAACTGGTTTTATTTGTTGTTTGTTGAGACAACTTGAAATATAGAAATGGAAAGAACACAGACGATTTTAGCGTGGAAAAAACCCCTTAAGAAAGGGGAAAAAAACCACGTTGTCGAGAGGAGAACCTCTACGGCAAATTCATTAATAAACCAATGAAAATGTACAAAGGGAATAAGAGCAGTGAAAATAAAATTACAGCGGCTAGGGTTAAGTTATGGTCCCTTTTTAGGGGGTACCAACAGTCGTCCCGTTCGTTTAACAAACGAACTCGGTTCTGATTTGATTTTGTTGTGGAAGACGATTAAAAACTGGAAATAAATTATGACACAGCGATATATAGTGGAAACCCCAAGAATTGGGATGAAAACCATTTGACTAAGAGTAGATTATACTCTTAGCATGTTCACTAATCAAATAATTCATAATGAATACAACAGATGCTTAATGAAAATGACAAGGAAAAGAAAGCAGTAAGAATTCAGGCAGGGTAACGGCATGTTCTTACGCGTCCAAAAGGTCCTGCTATTTCCGTCGTCACGCCCTGTATTTATAGAGTTAGCGGCGTGTGTAAATCACGCTCTGTAACCGCCTCTGACAGGTTTGTTAGAGGTTGTTATCGCGGGATGTAAAACGAGGTTGGGACCGATGCGTGGTCTGCGCGATCGGGCCAGAGGCGTGGTAAACGTGTGGAGGCCCGAAGCGTAGAAAACGTGAGTCTGTAACCGTTCGGACCGAACCAAGGAGCTAGTTACCAGAAAACGCTTTATTTCGCCTAAGGTTATCTTCAGTCCTCTCGTTAAACATCGGACCTCTTTTCCTTAAGTGTACAAATGGGCTGCAAGAATTCGTTTCCACCATTTGAATTAGCCCAATAGTTAATGGGCTTTACCCATCACAAGGTACCCGGTCCTAAAGTTCTCATCACTAGCCCCTCGGGCTTGATTGTCATCGTAGATGTGATACAAGGCCAATCACATGATGTCTGCACATTCATAAGAATATGGGACCTTACCTGTAGGTAGTGAGCGTCCAGGGGACCGATCTTTCCCTTAGTGTAGGAATTAATTGCATTTAAAACTTAATAACGTATATTTAAGTTATAGTTTAATCTTTGTTATTTTTTAAATACTAATATCCCGATCTGCGCCTCTTCACATTCGATAGTTCAAGAGGCGTGATGAGTGCGCTTTGTACTGTCACTGTCTTGGGCAGTATTACGTGGTGGCTCACCATTGGCTGGGAGATTAATATTTAAATCGGGATTTTGAGCCATGTTTCTCCTCATCGTCATTATCGCGAAGGAAAAACTGCAGCAAGCCCTCTGTGCCCTCAATCGATTTCACGTTCAACCCCTTTCAATCCACTTTCCTTAAGGTATACATTTATGGCTACTCACAAAATGCGATACCCTTCCATGTCTGAGTTGGATATTGAGGAGTTTAGGTCTAAATTTTTGATTCCGGCACATTATTATATCTGGAAGGGACGGGAAGATATTCCCTGTTTCCTTCCGGCGGAAATGAATGTGCCGGCATATGCTATTCCGGTTAGTTACGCCTCTTTAAAGTGCGTGCTTCTTTTTCCGCTACATCCCTTTGTAGCGGCCGTGCTTAAAGAGATCCACTGCCCCACTTTTGCGTTATTCCCGGGCAGTTAGGTGTATATAGTAGCGTTCAGTTTTTATTGTCACCAACAGAATCGGGCCCCGACCTTAGAACATTTCTTTAACCTGTTCTTGGTAGGATCCCGAAAGGGGAAAGGTCTGTTAGGCTGCCGCAAATTGTATTATATAGCGGTGCGCACCAAAGAGTGTGCTACTGTAGATAAAGAAGAGTCTCTCCATGCGTGGGAGGCCTGTAATGTGTGGATAACAATCCCAAAGAGGATCTGTTGAAAGTATGGCCGCGCATAACTCATCCACGCATAGGTCAGTTGGACCGAAGTAGGTTCAACCCTTCCCGTCCGGACACCGCAAATACGCTTGCGATGTTCCCCCCTCCCGAAGCACACCTTAAGCGAATAGATTTGCTTCGGGAGAAAAGATTAATATAAATAGGTGTTGCGGGTAGGGCCGGAGCCCCAGCCCCGAAGGGGATGTTTTCTAGCTCAGATCCATCAGAAGGATCGGGTATGAAGTAATGTTTTTACTTTATCCTTTCCTGATCCTTATGTATTTGTTTTGCAGATTCGACTGAGACAATGTCAAGCTCTCACTTCAAACGCATGGCAGCTGCTTCGGTATGTCCTTCTGAAGGACAACGCGAAGTATCGGGCAGCGCTGAGGGGAATGAATCAGCAACGGGGGGTACGCTGGTCCCTTCGTGGTCCGGGGACCCCCCGATCCAAACTACCAGCGCGGGCACATTGACCCTTCGCTGCACATGGCAGCCTTCAACCGGAGAAGGGCCTGCGTTTCGGGTATTTGGAGTGGTAGATGAGGTGATAAAGGCTCGGATTCGTTCTTTGAGCTTATCCAACCTCTATCAAATTGGAAATACCTCATTTATTAGTACTAAAGCTATTGCTTTATTGCTGCAGGGAGCTGTTCCCGTGGAGAAGGTTCTCCCCGGTCCTTAGCTTAAGGCGAACGTCTCCCCCTGCCGCCGGTCCCCTTAGGAAAAGGGAAAAGGGCGACCGAAGCGGAAGCCCCGAAGGATCTGAAAGGGCTGAAAAGGGGGGAGAGCGCTTCGGTCCCTACTAAAGGGATTATTTTGAAGGAGCCTGCATCGGGCCCTAAGACTAACTCCGACTGGGGAGTTGCTTTGGGCCTGCTGGACATGTTCAGCAAGGGGAGGAAATTAACCTCCTGGAGGAGTGCTTTCCTGAAGGACTTCCGCCTTTATGGAGAGCAGAACCCAGAAAACGTCTAAGCGGACATGTCTGGGGAAGACATTATGGAAGGTTTCCTCGACCTCACCACCATGGTAACTTTACTTAACATGAAGACCCGAAGTTTCATCTTTTAAAATGTGTTATCTTATGCAGATGTTGAGGAAAGCCTTCACAACTACTATCACCGTGGTGAAGAACCAGGGTGATAGCGTTGTATCCCAGAAAATTCAAGATCAACTTGACCTTGCAAAAAGGCAAGTTGAGATCAAGCATGGTGAGTTGGTCGCGGTACGGGAGGACCAGGACCGACTGGACAATGAGCTACTAAGGGCTGGGACGGAGGTTTCGCTCTTAGCAGATAAAATCTCTGAGCTGGAGAAGACAGGACAAACAGCTCAGGGGCGAATTGCCGACCTGGAGGCCAAGCTGCGGGCCAAAGAGGATGAAATCAACGAAGTCCAAGGTCAGGCCCAGGAGAAGAGGAACAAACTGAACGAACTTCTCCTTTGGGTCCAAGAAGACAAGACGGCCTTGGAAGAGGAGTTGACAATGGCCCGCACTTCGACCGAAGGTTCGGTCCGGGAAGCAGTTCTGGGTTTCGCTCGGTCCCATTTGTTATTCGCTTTGGCGGATAACATACATGGGGTTTATACTGCTAAATATTTGGATAACATGCGAGAGCAAGTTATTCAGCAGTTCGGGTTTTCCCCTTCGGACGAGCGATGGAAGACGATCGAGCCACTTGAAAAAGATGGCTAGTTTCAGGTTATTCCAACTTTGGAAGAGTCTGTTCTGGAAGAAGATCATTTCTTCTATCTCTTTGATGAGATGGAGAGAGCGGTCAACCAAAAAGTGGCCGATCAGGAAGAAGAACTGAAGCAGCTCGCGGCCCGGACCGAACCGCAGGAGTCCAAGATTGAAGATAAAGAAGAGGGGCAGATTAGCTAAATTTCATTTATACTCTGTATTTGCCTTACTCCTTATTTTCAATATAGCTCTTTTCCTTCAATTCTTATCCTTTTAATTACCAGAATGAAGTAATATAACCAACTTCTAAGTAAACTACTAAGTGTAAGATCGGGGACGCTTTCAGGGTGTTAACCATCGATCCCATACATTATGTTTGGTTTATTCGTATCAATTTTGATTGGATCGGTCGTTTTACATTGTGTGTAGGTCACTCTTATTCCGTCTTTGGAGTCAATACTTGATTGGATAGGCGTAGTCTGTGTTTAATATGAGTTTTTATGAGCTTCGGCCGAACTTTGGTTCTAATAAAGTCCCTTAGATTTTGTTGGCTAAGCTTTGCTCATAATACGTATTATATTATGACCGATCTTATGTTTCGCTATGCTGACTACCATTCCTTTTATTGTAGCAGATTTCATAGGTACAAATGGTCATTCCTAAAGACTGAATGCCGTTGAAGGGAGTGTTTTAGTTCGTAATGAGTTCTGGGAGAATTACAACTCATCCATGGGGCTGGGCAAGTGCAGGAGTATCTGACTCGTCAGAGCGGTCACTAACATAAACCGTACTTGGTAATAAACAGAAATTATGTTCGAAGGAAGCTGGCTACTTCGTTCAGACCTTGAGAAAGCTTAGAACCACCGCGCCATCAACAATCCATCCTAAGGGGAAGAATGTTAAGTTAAGGAATTCACAATGAATTAACCCTAACTGTTCTCTCTTGATTATGTTTGCAGGTTGGGCTGTAGATGGAAAAATGGGCTAGGATGGACTCTGAGCAGTGGCTCATACGCACAGTATTAAAAAAGTGCTAAAATGCAGTTACAAGGACGCACTCATGCTTCTGGACCCATAAACAGATGCACTAGAGAGAAATTAAGATATGGAGTAATTGACCGCAATCCTTCATGATCGGTGACGAATTGGAGGCATCACCGTGTGAGACAGAGGTCTGATCATCCGGAAGAACGACAACTAGAAGCAGAACAAGACTGAAACTCTTAGCATCGAGTGATTAAGAGATCTGTCCAGACTCTTGGAATTTACCCTTGCCTGATGTAATGTCTCTTGTATTGTATATGATGTAAATAAAAACAGACGTATTAGTGAATTGGATCGAAGATCGATCCCTATGTTTTTCTCCTAGTTTACTCCGATTTCCTCGAAAAGATTGGTGGGTATGCATAGAAGTCATACAGGTGGTATACCGCCTGGTATAAGCTATATTGGTGCTTACGAACTGATACCTGCTGTATTAGTTCGTAAATTCATTGATTTGGAGACTGGTAAGGAGTGTAATCTCCAACAAGCGCAACATATATTAGCACACTTAAGTCACCAATATATTTGGCTGGAACTATTGGTAAACCTTGTACTTGTTTCATTTTTTACTAATATGTTCTTGAGTATGCACGTTTATTATTGAACGATAATTTTACAAAAACTATGTAGATCTTGTGGTTGCGAGTGAATGGTTTACAAAAAGCAACGAGCCAGAGTAAGTTTCCATATACCCCAAGTCCAATTCCACGCTACTACTATGGATGAAGAATGTAGGAGTGACACAACATCATCATCAAATCTGGGGCATACTGAAAAATAAAGGGAACTCATGCAGTAAAGTTTCAAAAACAAAGGCTCTAAGAAATCCAACCTAAGTAGCCGAATATGGTTACGACATAGAGAATTCAGCCGCTAAAAATCCCAGCAAGCACTCTGGAACGATTTCCTATCACATTCTTAGTCCAAAAATGAGATGATTCTCAAAAGCAAGTCATCTGTGAGAAGTGCCTATATAGACGGCGACTTACCATTTCCGGTGATATAGGTGTATTTACGTCTGTCAGAATCAGATACAGAAACCAGAAAATGTCGTTACCTATCCTGAAGCTTATTCATATTAGCAGGTGAAGGATTGATTGGAGATAACATGGTTTTAAAAAACCAGTTGAACCAGCTTGTTGGACCGGTTCAACCGGGAATCGCTCACCCTCCCGGTCTGATTCAAACAGGTTCGCATGTTATTTTAAAAACCCGCATGGCTCTCCTAAAAACTCAATCGGACCTGTTTTTTCACCTAAAAATCGTTTGCATTAACAATTTGGATTTAAGTTAAACTAAGTAATTTTTGAGCCTTGACCCTACCCTCCATTTATTGATAAATACATTAAATATGAATATCGATGAATTTTCTTATTTTATTTTATATTGTTGAACTCGAATTTTCAATATCTATAAATATAGCTCTTAAATTCCAAAAATCAAGTGTATATTTTTGTTTGTATTAAATTTTTTTATATTATATAATTATACTTTTAAAAATTTATTTAGAGTTCTTTGTAAATAAAATATATTTTGAATTTTTTTTATTTAATAATATTATTATTAATTTTTCTATCGAATCAGTTCAAATTGATTCGACTATCAAATGGATTCGATTGGAAATAAGAATGTATTTCCAATCCTTTAAACCAAGAAAGATAGAAATGTTCAATCATATCAAAAGCCCACGAAATCTTAACCGTACAACGAACAAGAATCAACGGTCAGATATACCTTCTCGATTCATGTCAGTGGATTGCTTTTTTTGACTTTTTAACATCTTCCATTTTTATAATAAAATAAAAAATATCTATATTTTATTCATAAAATTAAAAAAATGACCTGATTATTTTATTCTACTCACTTTTTATAGTAAACTAACTACAAATAATGAATATGCATAATGAAAATGAAAAAATTACCACATCGCCATTTAAAATAATGTAAATATGAAGTCCGAAAGTTCACAAATTGCGTATTTAATAATGATACCCAAATATTGAAAAATTTAAAAGTAAACGTAAATAGTCAAAATAACACAGAAATTATACAAACTTTGAATCATAAAACATAAGAATAACACTCAAGTGAATATTAGTGACTTTCATCATTTTTTGTGTGATTTATGTATTATTTTTAAATTTCAAAATATGAATATAATCATCACATTTTTTTAAAATTTAAAGGTCAAATACAAACTATGAATGTATTAAAACATTAAACAATATTAGGGATCAATTAAAAACGATTTGGAACTTCGGTGACCAACTATACAATTCTTAATTTTTTAGGACATTGTATTTAAAACTTAAAAAACATTATATTAATTTTGAGGTTTTACATACAATTTCTAAATTTAAGGACACCGTTTTTACAATATTGTAAAGTTCATACATCCACAAACAACGCTATTTCTTTGATTTTTGTGAAATTTGATCAATTTCATTTTCTTATTTTTATCATTTTTCTTATTTTTATATTCTGTTTTCTTAATATTTCATATAATTTTCCATTTCTATATTGGATTTATTTTCAAATAAGTTTTTGTAATCTCAATATTGTGGTTGTCCATTGTATTGCATTTTTAATTGCTCATTTAATTATTTTGAAAAAAAAAATTAAAAGAATAATTATATTTATTTATTGAAACTGTTAAATTATTTGTGCTATTGATGCCCATTACTATTATGGTGCAAAGATTAGCCGTCTTTACGAAACACGGCCGCGAACCCCTTATCCGACTGCACTAAAATAGTAATGTTTTTCTAGCACTATTATTTTGTTTAAATAACCAAATCATTTGTTATTTATAATAATTATTAATTTATAAAGTGTATATTGTTGTGGTTTTTGAAATAAAAACGTTAATGATTTTATCTAAGATTTTTACAATTTTCTTTATATTTATTTATACTAGAAACATAAGTATCTCTTTATTACATGATATTTAGTGTAGACATTTATAATTTAAAAGTTTATATTGTTTAATATAATAATTAATAGTTCAATTATGAAAACAGTTATAATTGTGCTAATATATTATCTAATATAATTAGTTCAATTATCCGTAATATATAAAATACATCAAACATGTCGGGAGACATGTGGTTGTGCTAATATATTATAAAGCAGAAAATGACCATGGAAAACAGTTGAAACAATTGGACCCATAACACTTAGCAGGTCTTGTTGGGCCTGATTTAATGGGCTATCCGGCCCAATTATTTGGGCCGGTCTAACCTATACAATGTTCCAGCCCCTACATGAGTAAACCCATTGGAAATGAAACCACAACTTACTAAAATAAACTAGGTCATCACGATATGTTACAAGATTCGTGATTCGTAGTGTGCAATTTTTTAGAAAATCCGAGAAGATTCGTTAATTTTATAATTATAATAATTATTTTAGTTATTTAATTTATAGTTTTTTATATGTAAAAATAATCATAATTATTGATAAAATATATTTTAATCATTTTTAAATTATAAATATAAGATAAAATAAATAATTTATCATCAAAATAAAAAACTAAAAATTGATTAAAATTTAAATTAATAATATAACTAAAAGTCGATAAACATTACATAACTTAGCAAATTTATAACATAATAATTTATATTTCTTATTTGTTTTTTGAATTTTTTGAATTTTATCATTTCACAAAACCTGATTCGAGAATCGTGAATCCTAGAGAATCCGATTCGTAAATTTATGTAAAAATAGAGAATTCAGGTAACATTGAAAATAAATCAACCCACAAGTTGGTGTAAAAAATAGGTTTGTTTGGATTGATTTAAAAAAAACGTGGTGTGAGGTTTCGTAAAATGTGGTGAACGATGATAGTTAAATTAAAGATTAGACAATCATGAATTTGTTAAACTATTTGGTAAAATTATTATATCTAATTTGTATAAAAATATTAATATATATTTATTTATATTACAAAATAATGATATTTATATTTACATTATTTGAAGTAAACATATTACTATTTTTAGCAGTGAACATATTACTATTTTTCTTTATTTTGTTTTCATTAAAAAAATAACAATTTCGTGATCGTTCTCTCATTTCACACTATCAATGAGCATTCCAAACAAATCCAAATATATTTGCTAGCCATTGAAATTACCAAAGTTCACATTTTTAAAATTTTGGTCAAATCTAAGTGCAAGATGTACTTACAACATTTTACTACGGTACGTTTTGTTATAGTTACTTTTTACGAGATACAAATAATCACCGAATTCTAATTAAGTTATCAATCAAAATCCTATTTTGATTTATATTTGTTGTGTATACAACTCATTCCGAAAAACATACAATGATTTTTACATTGAAAATTTAAAAAAGGTGAAAAAATCACGGTGCCGAGGAGAAACATTTATAAAATAATATTTTCACATTTATATTACAATAATAGTTTTTAAACATTCAGAACTTTTTACACACGCATTAAAATACATCTGCCGGATAATCGCCTTGTTTAGGGCGTATTTGGATAGTTAAATGGTTATGGATGTGCGTTTGGTTCTAAAATTGCTTACCCACCTTAAACGGGGTGGTTATTGGTTTTACATATATTCGTCTCGCTACCCTAATGATTACATGCGTACAAAATTAATTACTCGTTTATATTTAATTATATATACTTTTAAACTATCTTAGATGGAAAAAAATTATAGTTTACGTTTTCTCAAGTTTTACATTTAATATTGAATAATTTTCATTACGAATATGCATGTTGTTTGATAAACTCATATTTTATCAAATTTGATAATGTTAATTACTTATTTTTCTAATGTATTAATATTTCAAAAGAATCTATAATATTCTCCGATATAAAAATTTAATATGTAAAATTGTTTTAATTTGATATTGATATTTTTTAGTTATCTCGATAAAGATATTAAAAGTTATGATTCTAAAATAATTAATTTGTGTTTTGTATAAAAGATATTTAAATATTACTATATTGATTTTTATATTAATAAATTATAAAAAACAAATTTATAAATCAACGGTTAACCGTTAACTTAACGGGGCGGATAGTGGACGAGTTACGAAGGGGATATGACTGGGTGAATATGGAAACGGTTATGCGGTATGTTAAACGAGGCGGGTAGCGGTTAGTGGTGTAACCGCCTCATATCCGCCCCATTGTCATTCCTAAGAATATAAGTTAATAAAATTGAATAAGATTTAATTAAATTTATTTATTATGTGACATTATGTTTTGTATTAATTTTTTTATTAATAAATTGTAAAAAACCATTGTTTGTCTAGATTTAATTTAAGAAATATACATTAACAATTATAACATAACAGAATCATAAGTTATTTAAAGTTCAGTGTTTTAGTATCGATACTGAAATAATTTTGGTATTTCGGTATTGGTACCAAAATTTTATTGGAATGTGATTGTTATTAGATTTTGTAAAAAATTCGTAATTTGGTATTTTAGTATTCGGTATGGTGCGTATATGATACCGAATACTCACCCATAAGTCTTGATAGTTGATAGTATCAAATTAATGGGTGTAACCCATGAGCGATTGATCCGGTATGATAAATATGATTCCAAATTAATTTTAATATTTCAACCGTTTCTAATAAAGTTTTTTTAAAAATAAATCAGTCCCATTATATTCAACTATGATTATTATGCAATTCGAAAAGTTCGTTCTCGAAATATCTTTCGCTCGTATATTATCGTGTTCATTCATTCGATTATAAATATGATTTTATTGGAACACTTTTTCATGTTCGTTTGTAATTTGAACCAACATTAAAATTTTTATGAAACATTAGTAAACAAATACATTATTTTATTTATATTTAATATAAATATATTAGTAAATATTAGAATTTAAGAAGTATAATCTATCATATTTAACATTATATATCAAATAATTTCCTTTTTATTGAATTATTGGTATCATAATGTTTTTTTCTTATTTTATTTTAAATAAAAAAATATATTTTTTAAAACTTTCAATTTTAATCAAAAAATCAATTGTAATATATTGAATTTCAATATAATATTTTCTAACGAAAAAAATATTTATATAAATATTTGAACAATATTCAAACATGAATTCTCGTTTAAATAAAATACAAACGAACATGAATAATATTCGAATAAAAATATTAATGAATATGAATATAGACGATTCGTTCCAATCGAATAACACCCATATATTCAAATCAATGGTTTCATAGTGATCCAGAATTTGGGTTCGGTCAAATTTGATGATAGATAAAACGAATTGATCAGAGTGTTTTTAAAACCTAAACGATTTTGTATAAACATTTTAGGTTCAAGTTTTGTTTGAAATAAACTAAGTTCAGTTTGAATTCAAAAACTAAGGAATTGATTATTCAAAGTTTTTATATTAATTTGATAAAATTAAAAATAAATTGATGGGGTTAATTTGATAGAAAATGTTTTTATCAATATATCAGTGGCATAAAATATTGCTTTTAAATTAAATTTTGTTTTGATTATATTAGAAAAATGCTTTATAAATATTTATCAATTTGGAATTACGACTTTTAAAAAACAACGGACTTTATTATGCCAATAGTTTTTAAAAATAATTATTTTTTTGTTTATAACATTTAAAATAATATATATATTTATTTATTTAATCATAGACTTGTAGTGGCCTAGTGGGGTTTTTTTCAAAAATAGCTTTCTTTAGAAATCTTTATTCAAAACTACACTCCTTTTAAAATTCATTTCAAAACTACATTTTTTTATTTTTTTAATTATGATAAATTCACATTTATAATTAATCAAAGTTACGGGTTTCTTTTTAATTATAACTAAACATCAATTGAATTTAAAATCTGATTGTAAAACCCTACGAATTCTGTGTGCCTCATGAACGCAGTGACGGATTTTCAATTATCGGTTTCTTTTTCTCCATTCCCAAGTGATCGTAGGTGTTTCATATCTTTTTCCGATTCGTTTCAAGGGATCGGAGAAATCTATCACTGTCTTCATGAGTTTACCAAGAATTTTATGGGTCTTGCAACCAGATTTTATTTCAATGCATGTCTAGTTATAATTAAAAAGGGACTCACAACTTTAATTAATTATAAATGTGAATTTATCATAATTAAAAAACTAGAAAATGTAGTTTTGAAATGAGTTTTAAAAGGAGTTTAGTTTTGAAAAAAAGATTTGAAAAGAAACGTAGTTTTGAAAAATACCCAGCCTAGTGGACATCACCCTCCAATTAAATTAATATGATAAATAATATTAAATGGTGTTTGAATTTATTGTGCAATGTATATACCCATTACTGAAAAAAGTCGTTTTGATAATAAAATATTTTATGAATTTATTAAATTTTAATATATAGCATTTTTCTTAACCCGTAAATTGAAAGTCATAACAAAACGATCAAATATGTGGTTTCCATACGATATGATATAAAAAGATGGTGTTTGGATGATCTTTCTATGATTGAATGTTAAATTTCTATCTTTAGTTCCATTATTTATTAATTTTTGGAATAAAAATATTCCAAGGAAAACATTCTCTATTTTGCAAATATTCTTTTAATATTTTTAATAACATTAAAAAGCATTGTATAATAGGCTTTTGTAGTTGGCATAAATTCCGTTCAATTAAAGTAATATAAAAAAAATAATATTAATGGTGTTTGAATGTTATATGCTATCATGCTGTGTCCTGTTATTAGTTCTCATTGAAAAAATCAATGTAATTACTAATTAAATGGTAAATTAATTTATATATTAATTATTTTTATTAATACTTTCGGATATTAATCTTGATATGTACGTGTCTCAATCGGGTCACTCGATCCAACCCACTAGAAAATAGAGAAATGTGTTAGAATTGCTTTTGGGATGAAACATCAATTTACCCAAACTAAAAAATATTTTTTTTATTGGTAAACATTCTTTTTCCAAATTTATCTATATAAATAATTGTAAATCAAAAGAAATTATTTATTGCAAAAATGACACTTCAAGTACTCAAACTTTCGTATTATTGAAAAATTTGATCATCATAATTTTTAATAACATATTTGTAACTCCTAAAACCATATTGAAGCGCTAGAAAACCGGTTTAACCATCTAAAAAATCGGTTGAACCAATCAAATTTATTTATTTTTCAAATTCTTTATTAAGAAATGTATATATTTATATTCGTTCAGATCGATTAAACCTTTAAACCTTAAACATCACACTCTGTCGTTCAATACCCGGTACAATATTGATAACATTGATTGCTATGAATTATTAAGGCATATAAAATGTGAAACATGAGGATTTTTCTACAAAAAATAGAAGGCAATTAGAAGAAATATGTTCTGTTAAACAAAATTGAGAAAATGTCGCCTTTGGTCCCCAAAGTTTGCACGAAATGGCAAATTTGGTCCCCAAAGTTTTGAACGGTAAATTCAGTCCTCAAAGTTTCACGTTTTGGCAAATTTGGTCCCGAAGTGTGGTTAATTTGGTAAATTGGGTACCCAAAGTTTAACATTTTGGCAAAATCGATCCTCAAACTTTGATATTGGCAATACCAGTCCCCAAAGTTTACACCTACTAACAAATCTAGTCCCCGAAATTTTAAAAATTTGGCAAAATTGGTCCCCAATTATTCTAATGGCGTTAGTTTTACCGTTAGGGTCGAAACCGGGTTTCCAGGTTCGACCCGAAAAATGTAATTATTTTTTTAAAAAAATTATTATTTTAAAAATAAAATTTAAAAAAAATTGAAAATTGAAATATTTTTATAAAAAAACAACTTATTTTTTAAAAATAAACATAAATTAGTATCGTCGATAAAAGATTTCGGCAAACGACCCGAAAATTTTAAAACTAATTTTTTTCAATTTTTTCGCTAAAGAGTTTTTTGTATGGGTATCAGCGCTAATAATTATACCGGATCGAAACGGAATTCCGAACATGTATACCGCCCGTTACGGAAAAAATGGGGCGATATTTTGAACGGTATCGAAAAATCTTCGTTAAAATATAAATTGTCGGAAATTGTCAACATAAATTTCAGGAAACAATTATATCAAATTTCGAAAAATATATCTCATCGAACATTAGTAAAATTTAAGTGTTGGTATTCGGAATACAAATGAGTATCGTTGTATTATGTTCGGTCGAAAATTATAAATATGATATAACTCGAAGTCTTCCCGAAAAATTCAATTTCTGGAACATAAATTTCGTATCGTTCGTGTTCAAATATCAATTTTCATACTTATCCGTATATATTTTCATCAATTTTTTTATCGTGAAAATCACATACAAATATATCGGTCTTCAGATATACCATTTTATTTTGTTGGGGACCAAATCTGCCGAATTATTCAAACTTTGGGGACCAAATTAGTCATTCAGACGTTTGAGGACTAAATATGTCACGTTTTGCAAACTTTGGGGACCATTAACACCGTTAGAGACTAAATTTGCCAAAATCCCGAACTTTGAGGATCAAATTTGCGTAATGTTACTTTAAAGACCAATTATGTCACACACACAAAACATTGGGGATTGGTTTTGCAAAAAAAAAATGGTTTGAGGACTGGTTTTGCTATTTTAAAACATCGGGAACTGGTTTTGCGAAAATGTACAAAGTTTGGGATTAAATTTACCAAAATTCAAAACTTTGGGGACCAAATATGCATGTCGCCCAAAAAAATAAGAAGAAATTTGTTCCTAGACAGTAAAATGAACCAAAGTATGCCACGTTACTATATAATTTACACAATATAAATATCAAGGAAAAAAAGTCGTCGTCAATAAAGTAATATATAAGAAAAAAAATTGAATAGAATAAGCAAATATTCCAAAAAGAGTTGACAATTGATATTATAATTATTAGAATAAAAAAATAATTTGGTAAACTACAATTGAATAATACACTAAAAGAATAGGCCACTATAAATAATGGAAAAAAGAGATAATATAACATAAAGATGGAAGAAAAAGAGGGAAAAATTTGCGGCATCTTTATTCTTCTTATTGGACTCCCAATTGCTAGTTGTTATGTATCGCCAGAGTCGATGCCAACGTCACCAACATCTGATCCCCTAGAACCACAATCCATTTCGCCACCGACACATCCACCGACATCGACATCACAACCATTTCATCCACAAACTTCACCACAATCTCGTCAATAGACGTCGCCACCATCTCATCCACCGACATCACCACCATCTCATTCACCGACTTCACCACCGACACATCCAGCGACTTCAACATCATCTCATCCACCGACACATAAACCGACTTCGCCAACATTTCATCCACCGACACATTCATCGACTTCGCAACCATCTTATCCACAGACGTCACCACCGACACATCATGCGATGTCACCACCATCTCATCCACCGAAATTACCACAATCTCATCCACCGACGTCACCAACTTCTCATCCACCGACATCCCCACAATCTCATCCACCGACTTCGCCACCATCTTATCCACCGACATCACCTCCGACACATAAACCGACTTCGCCACAATCACATCCACCGACGTCTCCACCGAAACATCCCCCGACTTAGCCACCATCTCATACTCCGACGTCACCTCCGACATATCCACCGACGTCGCCACCATCTTATCCACCGACTTCGTCACCATCACATCCACTGACACATCCACCAACGTCGCCACCATCACATCCACCGACGTCTCCACCAACACATCCACCGACTTCTCCACTATCTCATCCACCGACGTCACCACCGACGTCGCCACAATCTCATCCACCGAAGTCTCCACCGACACATCCAACGACTTCGTCACCATCTCATCCACCGACGTCACCTCCGACATATCCACCGACGTCGCCAACATCTTATCCACCATCATCACCACCATCTCATCCACCGACGTCATCTCCGACACATCCACAGATGTCGCCACCATCTCATCCCCCGACGTCTCCACCGACACATCTAATGACTTCGCCAGTATCTCAACCATCGGCGTCACCACCAACTCATCCACCGACATCACCTCCGACACATCCACTAACATCGCTACCATCTCATCCACCGACCTCTCCACCGACGTCACCTCCGACACAACCACAGACGTCGCCACCATCTCATCCACTGACTTCGCCACTATCTCATCCACCGACACATCCACTGACGTCGCACCATCTAATCCACGATATATCCACCGACTTCGCCACAAACTCATCCAACGACATCACCACAATCTCATCAACAGGCGTCTCCACCGACAAATCCACAGACTTCGCCACCATCTAATCTACCCACGTCAAACCATCTCATCCACTGACCTCACCTCCGACACATCCAACGACGTCGGGACCATCTCATCCATCGACACATCCACCGACTTCGCCACCATCTCATACACCGACGTCACCATCGACATATCCACATAAGTCGCCACCATCTCATCCACCGAAGTCTCCACCGACACATCCACCGACTTCGCCACCATCTCATCCAAAAAACATCACCTCCGACACATACACCGACGTCGCCACCATCTAATCCACTGTCATCACTTCCATCTAATCAACCGACGTCTCCAACGACACATTAACCGACGTCGCCACCATCTCATCCACCGACGTCTCCACCGACACATCCACCGACTTCGCACCATCTCATCCACCGACATCTCAACCATCTCATCCATCGAAATCACCTCCGACACATCCACCGACATCGCCACCATCTCATCCACCGACCTCTCCACCGACACATCCACCGACTTCGCCACAATCTTATCCACCGACGTCACCACCGACATATCCACCGACGTCACCACAATTTCATCCACCGACTTCGCCACCTTCTCATTTCACCGACATCACCTCCAACACATCTACAAATATCACCACCATCTCAACCACAGACGTCTCACTGACACATCCATCGACTTCGCCACCATGTCATACAACGACGTCCCCTCCTACACATCCACAGACTTCGTCACCAACGTCACCATCTCATCCATCTCATCCACCGATGTCACCACCGACACATCCACCGACATCGCCACCATCTCATCCACTGACGTCGCCAACTTCTCATCCACCGACTTCGCCACTATCTCATTCACCGACATAACCTCCGACACATCCACCTACATCGCCACCATCTCAACCATCGACGTCTCCACCACACATCCACCAACTTCGCCAAAATCTCATACACCGACGTCACCTCCGACACATCCACCAACGTCGCCACCATCTCATCCACCGACACATCCACCGACTTCGACACCATCTAATCCACCGACATCACCAAAATCTCATCCACCGACGTCACCGCCGACCTATAAACCGAAGTCGCCACCTTCTCATCCTCCGACTTCGACACCATCTCATCCAACGACATCACCTACGACACATCCACGACGTCTCCACCATCTCATCCACCGACATCACCTCCGACACATCCAACGACATCGCCACCATCTCATCCACCAACATCAACTCCGACACATTCACCGAAGTTGACACCATCTCAGCCACAGTCATCACCACCATCTCATCCACCGACGTCACCTCTGAACATCCACCTACGTCGCCAGCATCTCATCCACCGATGTCTCCACCAACACATCCACTAACTTTGACACATCAACCGTATTCGCCACAATCTCATCCACCGACGTCACCTCCGAGACAACCACAGACGTCACCACAATCTCATCCACCCAATTCGCCACCATCTCATCATCCACTTCGCCACCATCTGATCCACCGACACATCCAACGACATCGCCACCATCTCATCCACCGACACATCCACTGACTTCGCCACCATCTAATCCACCGACATCACCAGCATCTCATTCACCGACTTCGCCACCATCTCATCCACCGACATCACCACCATCTCATCAACCGATGTCACCTCCGACAAATCCACGGAAGTCGAAACAATCTCATCCTCCAACTTCGCCACCATCTCATCCATCGACCTATAACCGACGTCACACCATCTACTCCTCCGACTTCGCGACCATCTGATCAACCGACGTTACCATCGAAAAATCCCCACCATCTCATTCACTAACATCACCTCCGACACATCCGCCAAAATCGCCACCATTTCATCCATCGACACATCCACCGACTTCGCCACCATCTCATACACCGACATACATCGCCCAAGCTAATCCACCATCTCATCATCCACTTCGCCACCATCTCATCATCCACTTCGCCACCATCTGATCCACCGACACATCCAACGACATCGCCACCATCTCATCCACCGACACATCCACTGACTTCACCACCGACATCACCAGCATCTCATTCACCGACTTCGCCACCATCTCATCCACCGACATCACCACCATCTCATCAACCGATGTCACCTCCGACAAATCCACGGAAGTCGAAACAATCTCATCCTCCAACTTCGCCACCATCTCATCAATCGACCTATAACCGACGTCACACCATCTAATCCTCCGAATTCGCGACCATCTGATCAACCGACGTTACCATCGAAAAATCCCCACCATCTCATTCACTGACATCACCTCCGACACATCCGCCGAAATCGCCACCATTTCATCCATCGACACATCCACCGACTTCGCCACCATCTCATACACCGACGTCATCTCCGACACATCCACCGACGTCGCCACCATCTCATCCAACGACAACTCCACCATCTAATCTAACGACATCACCTCCGTAACATCCAACGACATTGCCACCATCTCATCCACCGACACATCCACTGACATCGCCCAAGCTAATCCACCCACGTCACCTCCGACATACCCGGCGACGTCGCCATCATCTCATTAACCGTTATCGCCACAATCTCATCCACGACATCGCCACCATCTCATTCACCGACACATCCAACAATGTCATCCATCGACACATCTACCAACTTCGCAACCATCTCAACCACGGACGTCAGCTCCAACACATCCACCGACGTCCCCACAATCTCATTCACCGACTTCGCCACCATCTCATTAACCGACATCACCACCGACACATCCACCGACGTCGCCACGATCCCATTCACAAACATCACCACCATCTCATCCACCAAAGTCGCCACCTTCTCATCCACCGACTTCCGCACCATCTGATTCACCGACTTCACCTCTGACACATCCACCGACTTTGCCAAGATCTCATCCACCGACATCACCACCATCTCATCATCTGATGTCAACTACGACCTATCCACCGATGTCACCACCATCTCATTCTCCGACTTAGCCACCATCACATCTACCGATGTCACCTCCAACACATCAACCGAAGTCGCCACCATCTCATCCACCGACACATCCACTGACTTCGATAATATCTCTTCCACCGACGTCACCACCGACACATCCACTGACGTTGCCACCATCTCATCCACCGACATCACCACCATTTCATCCACCGACGTCACCACCTTCTCATACAGAAACATTACCTCCGACACATCCACCGACATCGCTACCATGTCATCCACCCACGTCTCCACAGACACGTCCGCCGACTTCGCAACCATCTCATCCACCGACGTCACCACCGACACATCCTCCAACGTCGCCAAAATCTCATCCACCGACATCACCACAATTTCATCCACCGACGTCAGCACCTTCTCATCCACCGACATCCCCACCATCTTATCAACCGACTTCGCCTACATCTCATTCATCGACATCACCTCCGACACATCCACCGACATCTCCACCGTCTCATCTATCGATGTCGCCACCGACACATCCACTGACTTCGCCACTATTTCATACACCGACGTCATCTCCGACACATCCAACGACGTCACCACCATCTCATCCACCGACGTCACCACCATCTCATCCACCGACATCAACTCCAACACATCCACGGACGTCGCCACCATCTTATCCACCGACGTCGCCAACATCTCATCCACCGACATCACCACAATCTCATCCATCGACTTCGCCACGATCACATTCGCCGACATCACCTACGACACATCCACCGACATCGCCACCATCGCATCCACCGACGTCTCCACCGACACATCCACCGACTTCGCCTCTATCTAATACACAAACGTTACCACCGACATATCCAACGACGTCGCCACCATCTCATCCACTGACACATCCATCGACTTCGCCACCATCTCATCCAGCGAATTCACCACCATCTCATCCACTAACATCACCTCCGACACATCCAACGACATCGCCACCATCTAATCCATTGACATCATCTCCGACACAACCAACGACATCGCCACCATCTCATCCACCAAAGTCTCACCCGACACATCCATCGACTTCGCCACCATCTCATCCACCGACACATCCAGCGACGTCGCCACCATCTCATCCATCGACATCAAGACCATATCATCCTCCGACGTCGCCACCTTCTCATCCACCGACATCAACTCCGACACATCCACCAACATAGACACCATCTCATCCACAACCGTCTCCACCGACACATCCACCGACTTGGCCGCCATCTCATCCACTGACACATCCACCAACGCCGCGAAAATCTCATCCAAAGACATCACCACCATTTCATCCACCGACGTCACCACCTTCTCATCCACCGACATCCCCACCATCTCATCCACCGAATTCGCCTACATCTCATTCACCGGCATCACCTCCGACACATCCACCGACATCGCCTCCGTCTCATCCACCGATGTCTCCACCGACACACTCAACGACTTCGCCACTATTTCATACAGCGACGTCATCTCCGACACATCCAACGACGTCGCCTCCATCTCATCCACCGACGTCAACTCCGACCTATCCACCAAAGTCCCCACCATCACATCCTCCGACTTCGCCACCATCTCATCCACCGACTTCGCCACCATCTCATCCACTGACGTCACCACCATCTCATCCGACGACGTCACCTCTGACACATCCACCGACGTCGCCACCATCTCATCCACCGACGTCACCACCTTCTCATCCACCGACATTACCACCATCTCATCCACCGACTTCGCCACCATCACATTCGCCGATATCACCTCCGACACATTCACCGAAATCGCCACCATCTCATCCATTGACGTCTCCACCGATACATCCACTGACTTCGCCACCATCTCATCCATCCACGTCAATACCATATTGTTGTTATTTTAACCCTATTAGTTAAGCTAAGTTCTAAAGCGATAAAATGACACCAGATTTTATAGTGGTATCCGATCACGTTGTCTTAGTTAAGACACGATCGTATCGGCAATCCACTTTCCAACACCCTGCAATTTATTCACTATTTTAGTTGCAATGTTCGACAAAGCAGAACACAGAACCAACTAAAAACACAGAATACACAGATTAACAGGGAGTTAAGACAACGGTACAGTAAACAGTCACCACCAGTATACTTCACTTCTTAATCACTAAGAAGTCAGTAACGTAATCCTGCAATGTTTAACCAAATAGTTAGTCACCAGAACAGTTTCAGAAAATACGTTTGAGGCCTCAACAGTGTTAGAAACTGTAGGCAGTTTTATCACACAGGCCAAACGTATTGTCAAAGATATACGTAGTGTCTTAAGGTATCAGTACGTATCTTGGTCACTGGTTTTCAGAAAGTCAGATCTATACAGATCTGGCTTGAAAACACTCACGTTGACACAAGTCCTTAAGAAACCCAAAGGCTTTCTCAAAGACGTAACCCCAAAACACTAAATAATCTCAAATAAGTGCTTAGAGCCAATGGACTAGGCTATAAGCAGAGAGAAATATACAGAAAGTAGATACTGAAAGTAAGTGCAGAATCGTAAAGAGCAGTATGTAAATACGTTCTTTAAGCAAGTCTCACAATTCCTCAGATCGTCAAGGATCTGTCTGGAATTCAGACTATCAAGCCAAAAGAAACGTTAAGTGCAGAAAGTAAAGACGTTCTTTGAGCAAGTCTCACAATTCCTCAGATCGTCAAGGATCTGTCTGGAATTCAGACTATCAAGCCAAAAGACGTTGAGAAAATACACAGATTTTCTCAAAGACGTAACCCCAAAACACTAAATAATCTCAAATAAGTGCTTAGAGCCAATGGACTAGGCTATAAGCAGAGAGAAATATACAGAAAGTAGATACTGAAAGTAAGTGCAGAATCGTAAAGAGCAGTATGTAAATACGTTCTTTAAGCAAGTCTCACAATTCCTCAGATCGTCAAGGATCTGTCTGGAATTCAGACTATCAAGCCAAAAGAAACGTTAAGTGCAGAAAGTAAAGACGTTCTTTGAGCAAGTCTCACAATTCCTCAGATCGTCAAGGATCTGTCTGGAATTCAGACTATCAAGCCAAAAGAAACGTTAAGTGCAGAAAGTAAAGACGTTCTTTGAGCAAGTCTCACAATTCCTCAGATCGTCAAGGATCTGTCTGGAATTCAGACTATCAAGCCAAAAGACGTTGAGAAAATACACAGATTTTCTCAAGAACGTAAAGTTAAAGCTGTAAATTTTGAAAAAACGTAAGAACTGTTTTAAAACTTAGACCAGCGCACTTATACGTTCTAGATCTGAACAATGTTAGCGAGAGCAAGAGTGCTAACGCCAACAAGCAGATAAGCAAGAACAGCAAGAAAAGCCAAAGCAATATCGCAAGAACAGCAAGGAAAGCTAAAGCAATATCGCAAGAACAGCAAGGAAAGCTAAAGCGCAAGAACAGAAAGCGTAAAAATGAAAAAGTGAGCAAACACTGAAGCGCCCAGGGTTTTATAGTGCAGGCCAAGCCCAATAACTAACGAAGGTTCTAGAAGGCCCCATCGCAGGCCCATAACGAAACCAAATCACAGCCCATCAACGTTCAGCCCAATAACGGAATCAAATCACAGCCCACATACATGCTTGGCCCAATAGCAAGAGCCCAATAACAAAACAGGAAAATTACCGAATTTACCTAACGATATTACCGAGATTAATACTGTCAACACATATCATCAACTGACATAACCTCCGACACATTTAACGACATCGCCACCATCGAATCCATTGACATCTCCTCCAACACATCCAACGACATCGCCACCAACTCATCAACCAACGTCTCCACCGACACATCTACCGACTTCCCCACCATGTCATCCACCGACATCGCCACCATCTCATTCACCTACTTCGCCACCGTCTAATCCATCGAAACATCCACTGACATCGCCACTATCACATCCACGGATACATCCACCAACGTCGCCACCATTTCATCCACCGAAACATCCACCAACTTCGACACCGTCTCATCCACCGACATCACCACCATCTCATCCACCGATGTCACCTCCAACACATTCACCGACGTCGCCAACATCTCATCCACCGATTTCTCCACCGACACATCCACCTAATTAGCCACCATCTCATCCATCGAAGTCTCCAACGACTTCGCCAACAACTAATCCATCGACGTCACCATCGACACATCCACCGACGTCGCCACCATCTCGTCCACCGACGTTGCCACCTTCTCATCCATCGACATCCCCACCATCTCATCCACCGACTTCGCCACAATCACATTCACCGACATCACCTCCGATACATCCACCGACTTGGACACCATCTCATCCCCCCACGTCACCACCGACACATCCACCGACGTCGCCACCATCTCATTCACTGGTGTCGCAACCTTTTCATCCACCAACATCCCCACCATCTAATCCACCGACTGCGCCACCATCACATTCGCCGACATCACATCCCACACATCCACCGACATCGCCACCATATCATCCACTGACGTCTCCACCAACACATCCAACGACTTCGCCACTATCTCATACAAAGACGTCACCTGCGACATATCCAACGAGGTCGCCACCGTCTCATCCACCAACATCACCACCATCTCATCCACCGACGTCGCCACCATCTAATCTACTGTCATCACCACAATCTCATCCACCGACGTCACCTCCGACACATCCAACGACATCGCCACCAAATAATCCACCGACGTCGCCTACGATACATCCAACGACGTCGCCACCATCTAATCCACCGACATTCCCACCATCTAATCCACCGACTTCACCACCATCTCATCCACCGACACATCCACCAACGTCGCTACCATCTCATCCACCGTTGTCTCACCGACACATCCACCGACTTCGCCACCATCTCATTTCACCAACTTCACTTCCGACACTTCCACAGACGTCGCCAACATCTAATCCACCGTCATCACCACAATCTCATCCACCGATGTCACCTCCGACACATCCACCGACGTCGCCACCATCTCAACAACCGACGTCTACACTGACACATCCACCGAAATCACCACCATCTCATCCACCTACACATCCACCGACGTCACCACCATCTCATGCACCGACTTCCCCATCGTCTCATCCACCGACACATCCATCGACGTTGTCACCGTCACATCCACCGATACATCTACCGACGTCGCCACCATCTCATCCACCGACACATCCAACGACATCGCCACCATCTCGCCCACCAACGTCTCCACCGATACATCCACCGACTTCGCCACCGACACATCCATCGACGTCGCCACCATCTCATCCACCGACTTCCCCATTATCTCATCTATCGACACATCCACCGACGTCACCACCATTTCATTAAACGACATGTCCAACTATTTCGCCACCGTCTCATACACCGACATATCCAAAGACGTCACCTCAAACAAATCCACCGACGTCGCCACCATCTCATCCACCGACGTCTCCAACGACATATCCACGGAATTCGACACCATCTCATCCACAGACGTCACCAACGACATATCCACGGACTTCGACACCATCTCATCCACCGACGTCACCAACGACACATCCACCGACGTCGCCACCTTCTCATCCACCGACATCCCCACCATCTCATCCACCGACTTCGCCACCATCTCATTCATCGACGTCATCACCGACAAATACACCAACGTCGCCACCATCTCATCCACCGACGTCGCGACCTTCTCATCCACTAACATCTTTACCATTTCATCCACCGACTTAGTCACCATCTCATTCACCGATTTCATCTACGACACATCCAGCAACATCGCCACCATCTCATTCACCGACACCTCCACTGACTTCGCCATCATCTCATACACAGACATCACCTCTGACACATCCAAAGACGTCGCCACCATCTTATCCACCGACAACACCACCATCTCATCCACCGATGTCACCTCCGACACATCTACCGACGTCGCCACTATCTCATCCACCGACATCCCCACCATCTCACCCACTGACTTCGCCACAATCTAATCCATCAACGTCACCTCCAACACAACCACCGACGTCTCCACCATCTCATCCACCCACTTCGCCACCATCTCATCTACCGACACATCCACCGACGTTGCCAGCATCTCATCCACCGACACATCCACCGACTTCGCCACCATCTCATCCACTGACATCACCTCCATCTCATCCACCTACATCACCTCCGACCTATCCACCAAAGTCGCCACCTTCTAATCCTCGGACTTCGCCACCATCTCATCCACCGATGTCACCTGCGACACATCCACCGACGTCTCCACCTTCTCATCCACCGACATCACCACCATTTCATCCAACGACATCACCTCCGACACATCCAACGACATCACCACCATCTCATCCAACAACGTCTCCACTGACGTCGCCAGCATCTCTTCCACTGACGTCACCTCCGACAGTTCCATCGACGTCGCCACCATCTCATCCACCGACACATCCACCAACTTCGAACCGTCTCATCCACCGACATCACCACCATCTCATCCACCGACGTCACCTCCAACACATCCACCTACGTCGCCAGAATCTCATACATCGACTTCTCCACCGACACATCCACCGACTCAGCAACCATCTCATCCACCGACGTCACCACCAACACATCCACCGACGTCGCCACCATCTCATCCACCGACGTCTCCACGGACACATCTACCAACTTCGTCACCATCTCATTCACCGACATCCCCACCATCTCATCCACCGATGTCACCACCATCTAATCCACAAACATTACCTCCGACATATCCACAGACATCGCCACCATCTCATCCACCGACCTCTCCACCGACACATCTATCGACTTCGCCACCATCTCATTCACTGACGTCAACTCCGACACAACCGCCGACGTCGCCACCATCTCATCCATCCATTTCGGCACAATCTCATCCACCTACACATCCACCGACTTCGCGACCATCTCATCCACCGACATCACCACCATCTCATCCACCGACGTTACCTCCGACCTATCCACCGACCTCACCACCATCTCAATCTCCGACCTCGCCACCATCTCATCCAGCGACGTCACCTCCGACATATCCACCGACGTCGCCACCATGTCATCAATCGACATCACCACAATCTCATCCACCGACATCCCCACCATCTCATCCACCAACATTACCTCCGACACATCCAACGACATCGCCACCATCTCATCCACCGACGTCTCCACCGACTGCGCCTTCATCTCATTCACCGACGTCATCTCCGACANAAATTGACTCAACTCTAGAAATTTAACATATTCGACTTAACCAGAAAGAAACAAATTGGCATAATAATATTCAGTATCGAAAATCGTAAGCTTAAGCAAATTGACATAATAATATATTGTCTACGAATTTCGAATGCGTGTATTGTATTATGTTGAAATATGAGTAAAATTATCTCACATTGGAAAATGAAATTGTGATGAATTGGTTTATATGAGGGAAAGTTGACCATAGTAAATGACTTGTTCAAGTTTTTTACGATGTGGTCTCCTCTCTCTTATACGTTATATCCGACCACACACCCTACGTAAATTGACTCGACTCTAGAAATTTAACATATTGGACTTAACTAGAAAGAAACAAATTGGCATAATAATATTTAGTATCGAAAATCGTAAGCTTAAGCAAATTGACATAATAATATATTGTCTACGAATTTCGAATGCGTGTATTGTATTATGTTGAAATATGAGTAAAATTGTCACACGTTGGAAAATGAAATTGGGATGAATTGCTTTATATGAGGGAAAGTTGACCATAGTAAATGACTTGTTCAAGTCTTTTACGATATGATCTTCTTCCTCTTATACGTTACATCCGAGCACACTCCCCACGTAAATTGACTCGACTCTAGAAATTTAACATATTCAACTTAACTAGAAAGAAACAAATTGGCATAATAATATTCAGCATCGAAAATCGTAAGCTTAAGCAAATTGACATAATAATATATTGTCTACGAATTTCGAATGCATGTATTGTATTATGTTGAAATATGAGTAAAATTGTCTCACATTGGAAAATGAAATTGGGATGAATTGGTTTATATGAGGGAAAGTTGACCATAGTAAATAACTTGTTCAAGTTTTTTACGATGTGGTCTCCTTCATCTTATACGTTATATCCGAGTACACTCCCTACGTAAATTGACTCGACTCTAGAAATTTAACATATTGGACTTAACTAGAAAGAAACAAATTGGCATAATAATATTTAGTATCGAAAATCGTAAGCTTAAGCAAATTGACATAATAATATATTGTCTACGAATTTCGAATGCATGTATTGTATTATGTTGAAATATGAGTAAAATTGTCTCACATTGGAAAATGAAATTGGGATGAATTGGTTTATATGAGGGAAAGTTGACCATAGTAAATAACTTGTTCAAGTTTTTTACGATGTGGTCTCCTTCATCTTATACGTTATATCCGAGTACACTCCCTACGTAAATTGACTCGACTCTAGAAATTTAACATATTGGACTTAACTAGAAAGAAACAAATTGGCATAATAATATTTAGTATCGAAAATCGTAAGCTTAAGCAAATTGACATAATAATATATTGTCTACGAATTTCGAATGCATGTATTGTATTATATTGAAATATGAGTAAAATTGTCCCACGTTGGAAAATGAAATTGAGATGAATTGGTTTATACGAGGGAAAGTTGACCATAGTAAATGACTTGTTCAAGCCTTTTACGATGTAATCTTCTCCCTCTTATACGTTATATCCGAACACATCCCCACGTAAATTGACCCGATTCTAAAAATTTAACATATTGGCTTAACTAGAAAGAAACAAATTGACATAATAATATTCAGTATCGAAAATCGTAAACTTAAGTAAATTGACATAATAATATATTGTCTACGAATTTTGAATGCGTGTATTGTATTCGAGTAAACTAGAAAGAAACAAATGATCCTAAGTACAGAAAGGTGTTAGCATATGATCCATAAGATAGCAACCAACTAAAAGATTAAAGAAAAGAGAGAATCAAACGTGTTAAAGGAAAAGACATCATCTTTGATGGTCCATATGTTGGGACCAGAAACACCTATAAAAAAAACTGTGTCAGCATCAAAAAAAGAATAGAGATAACAGGACCATTCAATGAGATCAAATCAAATCACTCGTTAAATTTTTATATTGTAACAACAAAGCAAACGCACATTTCTTCAATCTTCACGTATCTAAAAGACGTTGATCTTTCATTTTCATGACTCAATCACCACAAGCATGAAAGGGATCTCAGTCCTTATCACTATATCTACATTCAAGATACTTGATGGCTATGGTGCTGCTGACTCGTAGGTTTATGAATAATGAGTTAACAGGGGTAAATGGTAAATATAAATATACAGTAAATTGAATTGGAATGAAAATAAGTTACCTTTTTGGCTTTTATAACTATTTTGTCTTTGTGGAAAAGGAAGCAAGAAGATCTATGGAAATCTTGTCTTTGTAGTGATGATGCCTTTTAGCTTTTCTTGAATTGGGAATATCTGATTGTTCCCTAGAAGTAAAAAAAAAAGAGATTGACGTAAATATGGCTACAAGTAGCCAGTCTTCTTACGGATATTGATGGTATTGACTCATCATTCAGAAAAAAAAAACTTTCTTTAAATCCCACCTTATTTCTCATTCCTTGCACTTCCATGTCCTGAACTTTAACTTCTCCATATCTTTTTCTTTGTCTCTTCATCCATCTCTAGAACCTGTGAAATATGAAGAAATTCCATGAAACTTTGAGGAATCAAACCAGTAAAGTTCTTGTTTTCATAGTGTATTGCATGTATTTTATTAGAATAAGCTTCTGTTTCTCTAGTTCCATACCTTCACTGCAGTCGGTTCAAGTTCATGGTCATTTTAGCTACGAAGGGAATGAATTTGCAGCGAGAGATTTCGGTAATCAAGTTCATTTCATCCCTTATGCAGTTCTGCATCCCATGCAAGTTTCAGATATAGCTGCTACTATTAAATATGTTTTGCAAATGGATTCTGTGTCTCGGTTGAAGGTGGCTGCTAGAGGCCATGGACACTCTCTCAAGGGACAATCACAAGCTCATGAAGGAATTGTTATAAACATGAAGGCACTTAGACAAAATGAAATGCAGGTGCATATGGGAAAATTACCTTATGTTGATGTCTCAGCTGGAGAGTTATGGATCAATGTTTTGCATGAGTGCTTGAAATATGGTCTAGCGCCAAAATCATGGACAGATTACTTGCACTTAACGGTCGGTGGAACTTTGTCGAATGCCGGAATTAGCGGGCAAGCATTTCGACATGGTCCTCAGATTAGCAACGTTCATCAGCTTGAAGTTGTCACAGGTCTGTGAAGAATAATCTTTTGTTCTGCAAATTGTTGATTTTTAATACTGAAAAATGATACAGGAAAAGGGGAAGTTGTGATTTGCTCAAAGGAGAAAAATGCTGACCTTTTTCATGGTGTTTTGGGTAGTCTCGGCCAGTTTGGCATAATTACTCAAGCACAAATCTCTCTACAGCCAGCACCTCAAAAGGTAAAAAGCTTAATCTGAAATCATATTCTATATTCGTATTCACTCTCAAAATCTGCAATTTGAACTTGTACCAATAGGTTAAGTGGATCCGAGTTCTTTATTCCGATTTCTCCGCTTTCACAAGGGATCAGGAGAGCTTAATATCAGCAGAGAACACTTTTGATTATATAGAAGGCCTTGTGATAAAAAACAGAGCAGGCCTTGTTGAAAGTTGGACATCGTCATTCGATCCAGATGATCCGGAGAAAGCCGGCCAATTCGTATCCGATGGAAAGACATTGTTTTGCTTGGAACTAGCAAAAAACTTCAATCTTGAGGATTCTGCAAAAGTGGACAATGTAAGCTAAGCATATGAAAATAACACATATATAGAACTTTTTTGCTGATATACAGTTTTACCTGTGCAGGAAATTAAGTCCTTGTTATCTACATTGAGTTACATTCGTGCAACACTCTTCATCACAGAAGTTCCATATGTAGATTTCCTGGATAGAGTTTATATAGCGGAAAAAAACTTAAGGTTGAAAGGAATGTGGGATCTTCCACATCCATGGCTAAATCTACTTGTTCCCAGAAGCAAAATACACAGATTTGCCGAAGTTGTCTTCGGTGACATTCTCAGGGACACGAGCAATGGCCCTGTTTTAGTTTACCCATTGAACAAATCAAAGTAAGTAACAGATCAACAGATTATCTCATGTAAAAAATGGAAGCATGCAGCATATTGATTTTCATGTTGATTCATTTCAGGTGGGATAATCGAACATCATTCGTTGCTCCGGATGAAGATATTTTCTACTTGGTGGGGTTTCTAACACATCCCACAGAGAAAAATGGCCTAGAAGAGTTGCTAGAACAAAATAGAAGAGTTCTAAGCTTCTGTGATATGGAAAAATTAGGTGTAAAGCAGTATCTACCTCACTATACATTGCAAGATGACTGGAGAAACCATTTCGGGCCACGGTGGGAAGTTTTTCTACAAAGAAAAACAGCATATGATCCTTTATCAATACTTGCACCAGGACTAAAAATCTTCCAAAAAGCCATATCAGTTTTATGACATAAATTTTACAGTAGAAACAGGACAGCATAACTATTAGATAACTCAGAGACTCTGTCTTGAAGCCACCTAGAAGATGGAAGATTTTTTTCGCATTTCAAGAACTTTTGCTACATGAGCAGAGCAAGATGCAGAAAAAATGTAATGCTTGTGATATGTAAAGAAACATGCACAAGTATAACTAATTTTAGATAATCTGTACCAAATGGAATTATTGCACATGGAGCTTTTAGTTTTTTTGACAAGAAAACAAGCGCCACAAAATTTCCATCTGGAAAAAGATAATTTTGACTTGGAAAAGAAACTGAAACCAGGTAGTTCATTTCTCTGGAGGGTCTAATGCCATTGAACAACAGCAGATTCGTGAACTTCCATTCAAAAGTTGCATCTCAAGATCATGTCATGGATTGAGGTGGTTGCGAAATACCCAGGAAAATCAATCAATGAATGGAAAAACTCTTAGTTGTTCAATCAAAGTCATTGACCGTACTAAGTCAATCAAAGCTACACAAAGTATTTCTGAAAGTTAATCTAACCTGAAAAAATCCTAATCAGGCATCTTCACTCTTATCGTTGTTAATGCGAAGTCCAGCCTGCATTTCACACCGCCTTGTCCTTGACGCAAAATGTTGTTCAAATCAACCTCAGCAAGCGGATCATCCTCGACATCACTGTCATCTAGTACATTGGAGAAATCGCCATCAGAATCATCATCATTCTGGCAATCTGAATCATAATCTTCAGAGTCCTCCACGATTTGCATCGACATTTTTGTGTCCCTTGTATCCATATTCGTCTTGCTCAACATTGTAGTATTCATCATCATCGTCATCATCATCATCGTCATCGTCATCGTCATCGTCAGCCTCATATTCTTCTTCTTCTTTCGAAACATCGCTACCTTCAATATGGTCCAGAGGCACAGAACCATTATTCTTGACAAATCTTTCAAGCTTGTGCCTTTGACTGGTGTCCGGAGGCACAGATCCATTCTTCGCGGCAAAAGTTTCTATTTTATGATTCTTAAATGAATCCGCGTCCTCTTCTGGCACTCTACTCTTCGAACTTGACCGATCAAGCTTCGATTTCTCAGAGAATTCATCGTCTTCTTCAAAAGGTTCCACCTTTGCATTGATTTATGGGGTTTAGAAACTCGGGGGAATGGAGTTTTGAGTAACAAGGTATAAAGGTAGGAAATGTCTATTATACCCTCCTGAAAGAAAGTGAATCCCATATTTACCCTCTTAAGTGCAAATGAAAGGAAGAGTGACGCGTAGAAATAATAAGAAATCAAGAAAATCCCTAGACTGGAATGCATCTCTCTCTGTTGTCGGTGTGGTACCGATCTTCGTAGAAACCTAGATCTGCATCAAGGATTTTCGATTCATATTTGTAGGTTTACTATATAGATTTGTGGATTTGTGGATTCTGTATCATGGCGGGATGCATCAAAAGCGTCAACAGATCGGCGTCCACGGCGTTCGCTCCTGGAGGAGCGTATATCGCTGCGGGAACGATGGCTGGTGCGGTTGATCTGCAATTTAGTTCTTCAGCCAATTTGGATATATTCGAAATCGATTTCATTTCCGATGATCGCCAACTTAGATTGGCCGGCACTGTTCCGAGTTCTGAGCGCTTCAATCGTCTCTCCTGGGGAAAGGGTCCTGCGAATTCTGAGGAGTATTCCCTTGGTATCATTGCTGGCGGTCTTGTGGATGGAAATATTGGGCTCTGGAATCCTAAGCATTTGATCTGGTGAGTTTGAGTTTTAGTGTCGTGGTCTATGTTCTTTTAGATCCTTTTCTGCATCGTTGAGGTTAAGTTCTATTGCATGATGAGTGGAAGTATTCCTTTTGGCCCTTTCTTGTTCGGATATTCTGGATTTTGCATGTTTATGGAACTGATGACAGCCAGTATCTTGGGATAGATTGGGGATTCATTAAGAATAATCTGCATGCTCCTTTGGGGAAAAAAATGTATAAAATTGTTTGATCTATTCTCCTTTATCATTAAAATTTTTTACCTCTGAAGAGAGTATTCATCCTGCGTGGGACCTTTATATTTTGAAATATATTGTTCTGGGTCCCGACATTCTGAAATTACATATTTGTATCCTAAACAAGCTTACTTACATCCAATGCACATGCATTGCGTTCATCTTTAAGAGCCGAGCTTCACTTTTTGTCTATTTCGCTACTTGCAATTTCTAAATGTAGTTGTATTTTCTATTCTTATTTTAATTTTTTACATTTCCGAAATTTAAATTTTTTGATCAAGTGAATAAACCTGTGATTCGTTTGATTAGAGATTACATAGTAATTGGTGTTGATTTTACTCTCATCCTGTTCTAACCTAATTTACATATATTGTTGCGTCCATTCTGTTTTTTATGCAGTTATCTTATGTACTGTACTATATTTTTAAAAATTTCAGTTGTGAAGCTAGTAAGGGTAATGAAATTGTGGAGAGCGCTTTGGTGACAAATCTTTCAACGCATAAAGGACCTGTAGGTTTATGTTTAGTTTTGCATACTTACATTCACTTGTGATTTCATATTTTCGGCAATAGTCTAGAATGGTTTTTGACTTGTTTAATTTTATTGATTCAGGTGCGAGGGTTGGAGTTTAATTCTCATTCCCCAAACATTATTGCTTCTGGTGCAGATGATGGTGAAGTTTTTATTTGGGACTTATCAAAACCATCAGAACCTAGCCACTTTCCTCCCCTAAGGGTGGGTGTTGATAGAATGCCCCACTTTTACTTCGCAAGCTATGGATAATTTAAATTTTGTTTTCTGTATCCATCTCTTGGTAGTCAAACTAAGACTTTTTACACTATTATGCAAATCCAGAACTATAATATATATATGGCTTCTTCAGTTTCTGATGATCTAGAGTTTAATATATTCAGCGAAATGTACAGGGTACTGGAGCTGTTGCGCAGGGTGAGATTTCGTATCTATCTTGGAATAGCAAGGTTCAGCACATACTTGCTTCCACTTCATCCAATGGAGTTACTGGTAAGAAGTGATTTTTTTGCATACATGCTCCCCTGAATCATGCATCACCAGCCTGTATTTTCTTCTTAGCGGTGTGGGATTTGAAGAAACAAAAACCAGTTATAAGGTAATTTTCTCGCTCATAATGTGATTTTTTGTTTGTGCATTCTTATTCTCGTTTAAAATGCTAACTCTGATATTTAACATTACCCTGCAGCTTCTCGGATCCCATCAGAAGAAGGTGCTCTGTTTTGCAGTGGCATCCTGATGTTGCTACACAGCTCATTGTTGCTTCTGATGAAGACGGATCGCCATCTCTGAAGGTAATGACGACTCTGTATTCTTTTTTTGTATCTGGATATGAATTCACGCTGAAATGTTTTAATGCAATGGGCCTGCTTTTAACTTTAGATGTGGGATATGAGGAATATAATGACTCCAGTAAAAGAGTTCGTGGGACACACCAAAGGTATTTTAGCCCTTTTGGGATCACTTATTTAATATGCTGACTCAGAAATTTGTTGATTTATGAGTTAGTTACATCCTTTGTATAGTTCTTATTACTTCAAGTCATATCCAGTCTTTATATTCTATGCTCTTTATGTTATGCCAATTTGGTAGACTCTTGGAACTCAGTGTTATAATTATTTCCCTTCTGTTTCATAAGGTGTGATTGCTATGTCTTGGTGCCCAATTGATAGCTCATATCTGCTGACCTGTGCAAAAGACAACCGTACTATTTGCTGGGACACAGTATCTGGAGAGGTAATTGTGCCTTCTTACAATTTTTTAAAATATTTCAATGTGAATGAAAGTTTTTTTCTGCTGTTCTTTTCGTTTATTCTTTATGTTCGAACTTTTCACGACATTCTGAGATGTCAAAGATGATATGGTTTTGTAGATTGTGGCTGAACTACCTGCTGGTTCCAACTGGAATTTCGATGTGCACTGGTATTCCAAGATTCCTGGTCTGATTTCAGCATCTTCGTTTGATGGGAAAGTGGGCATATATAATATTGAGGTATTTTTACTGTAAAAAACAATTATTATGGTACTTTTCTATGGCTAATCCTGTAACAAAAGATGTGGCTATATCGTTATTTTTTTGTTTATATGAAGTGTTTCCTATAATTTTTTTCTTTTATCAGTGTATTTCTGCATCCTGTCTCTTCATTTCAATTTAGCATATTTTTAAATTTTTATTAGAATGGTACGAACTTCTGAGTTTTTATAACATTGACATAAATTTATGAAACTCGGCATGTCTAGAAATTTTGAGTCATGAAATCGCAATTCAACTCATTCTGCTGTTATTGCAGGGCTGTGGTCGAGTTGTTAGTGCAGAGGGTGATAATGGAGCAGGTATTTTCTGGGTTCATGGAAATTAAGCATGGGTGGTGCATTTGATTTCGAATTATGGATGTTAATAAGTTGCGATCACTTATGGAGATGGAGTTGTTTTTTGTTTGCTCTGTCTGTTTCTCCCCTTCGTTTCTGCATCCTGGAGCGAAATATTTTTATTAATGTTTTCATGGATTAAGTTCACTGTGCTGTATAAATGAGATGTAATTAGAAGGCAGCTAAAAGTTCATCAAGATGCAAGATTTTATTGAAATTGATTATCCTGCAAGTCTTTTATTACACATCATTTTTAATATCCTTTCATTTCTTAACAGCACCATTGAGGGCACCAAAGTGGTACAAGCAAAAGGCGGGAGTTTCGTTTGGTTTTGGTGGAAATCTTATTTCATTTCACTCGGTCGATTCTCCTGCTGGTTCTTCGGAGGTGCAATTCAATTTCTGCACTGTTGGTATTTGACACCAGTCTCGTGGTGATATATTGCGTATTTGTCTATTTGTAGGTCTATGTGCACAATTTGAAAATGGAGCATGATCTGATTAGTCGATCTTCTGAGTTTGAAGCTGCAGTACAAAGTGGGGATTTATCAGCCTTGAAAGCTTTGTGTGAAAGGAAATCTCAGGAATCTGTGTATGAAAGCTTCACTTGAAACCTGGAATTAACATTTTACCACAGCATACATGATTATCTTTGATAAATTATTTGTTGATCAGATCCGAGGAAGAGAGAGAAACATGGGCTTTCATGAAGGTCATGTTCAATGAGGATGGGACTGCAAGGTCAAAACTGCTAGCACATCTTGGTTTCGTCCCACCAGCTGAAGAAAGTAATATTTCACAGGACGATATCTCAAGCCAACTAGGTAATCTTGGTTTAGATGAAACTACAACTACTAGAGGGGTGTCTGGAAACAGAGAAGTGGTGCCTCTTGACAATGGAGAAAATTTTTTCGATAATCTCCCAAGCCCTCGGGTAGATACTCCTTTGGCAAAGACTAACAATGAATTTGTCAATGATGTGCAAGAGGAAAGCTCTGATCAATCTCTTGATGATGTTGTTCAACGTGCTTTAGTTGTTGGAGACTACAAGGGTGCGGTTACACAATGTTTTTCTGCTAATAGATTGGCTGATGCCTTGGTCATTGCTCATGCTGGAGGAGCTTCCTTGTGGGAGAGTACACGTGATCAATACCTCAAAACAAGCCGTTCTCCTTATTTAAAGGTGATGGCACGTCCATTGTCTATTATTTATGTGATCTTTATTTTATTCATTAATTTACAGAGTTTGTCCTTTACTGATGTTAAATATTTCATTGTTATGTCAGGTTGTTCAGGCCATCGTAAACAATGATCTCATTACTATGGCAAACACCAGACCTCTGAAATCGTGGAAGGAAACTCTTGCCTTGTTTTGTGCTGTAAGCCCCTTAGCCGATAAAATAGTAATTTTACCTTCTCATGAAGTAATGTTTTGATATGCTGCTGACTTGATGCCTTTTCGTACTATGAGTTCTCAAGCAATCATTTGAATAAACACATTGTATAATGTTGCATTAAAAGATTTTGTAGTGTATTATAAAAGATTATTTATTTGAGCTCAAATCGGTGTGGTTATATAATTGTGCCATTGCCTCCAATGTTCACGGGATCAGTGGGTAATTAACATATATTTTGTGATTTTTAGGCTGTATTTTCGTGGCTATATTTCTTACTGTGGGGATTGCTCTATGTTTATGCAACTGCCAGCATTACATTTTAATAATGCAATTGTAGATGAAAATCATCTGTCATAAGAGTTATTCCTTAAATTGTTGTATTAGTTAACTTCAATTACTGTCATGCAGTTTGCACAGGATGATGAGTGGACTCTACTTTGCAACACACTGGCTTCTCGATTGTTGGCTGCTGACTTAACAAGTGCTGCTACACTTACTTATATATGTGCTGGGAATATTGACAAAACTGTCGAAATCTGGTCAAAGAATCTGTCAAAAGAGCATGATGGAAAGTCCTATATGAGCCGTCTCCAGGTATGTGTGGAGTTGCTGCATGTTCTTCGATCAATATTTGAACTAGATGAGAAGGAATTTAATGTATGCCATTTTCATGAAGGATTTGATGGAAAAGACTATCATCTTTGCTTTGGCTTTTGGACAAAAGCGCAGCGCATCATTATGTAAACTAGTTGAGAAGTATGCTGAAATATTAGCAAGCCAAGGACTTCTAACAACAGCAATGGATTATTTGAATCTTCTTGGAACAGAAGACTTGTCCACCGAACTTCAAATCTTGCGTGATCGCATTTCTCGTTCAACTGAGCAAGGTTTGTAATTCTCTGTATCTTGTTAATTGATTTACATAGTTTTCAACTATTTAGTCTTAATTTTTTACTTTTTTAAATCGATTACTTCTGCTTATGGCCTCCAATGTACTTGTAAATTTACCTGACAGATCACATATAAATACTAACGTTCTGCATGTGCAGATGGAGAGGTTGAGAATACTGCAACTGGAAACACTCAATTAACAAATGGACTCGTATATGGTTATCAATCGGGATATGGAGAAACCTATGGATCCCAGCATTATTATTCGGTATTTCCTCTAATTTTCATCAGTGACTATTTATGGTTCGTTCTGAATTATCGACATCCTTCTATCCGCGATAGGATCCAACTATATCACAGCTGCAAGCATCAGTTCCAGCAGGTCAATACGGGGAAGCCTATCGGCAACCATCTTCTGGATCATACGTGAAGCCTTACAATGATGCTCCTTCTGCTTATCTGCCTGTTCCACAGCCAAATCCAACGCAGCCTACAATGTTCATGCCACAACCTGCTGCCCCACTCCCAACGGTAGTAGTGCTATTTTTTCTTCTCCTAGTCTCGATGTTCACAAAAATTTGCTCATATCTGCTTGTTACGTTCATTCAGGGAGGAAATTTCGGCCCGCCTCCTATCAACACACAGCAGCCTCCTGCGAAATTTATCCCTTCAAACCCTCCTATGTTAAGAAATGTAGATCAATATCAACAGCCACCGACCCTTGGTTCTCAGTTATATCCTGTATGCTACTTGACAACATGATCCTTTCCCTAGTAATATTTTTCCTGAGTATTGATTGATCTTTTCCTTGTTTAATGTATAGGGCACGGCCAACCCTACTTATACTGGGCCTCCCGGTGCATACGGAGCTACTACATCTCAAATTGCCCCCCCAACTCTTGGTCAACAAATCTTAGCTCCTGTGCCATCTAGAGGATTCATGCCAGTGAATAATCCTGGGCTCCAGAGACCTGGCGTGAGTACAATGCAACCTCCTAGTCCGAGCCAGTCCGTTACTCCAGTGCAGCCTCAGGTTGCTCCTCCCGCTCCTCCACCAACGGTGCAAACCGTTGATACTTCAAATGTTCCCGGTAAACCTTTTCTATACATGGAAGTATGTTGAATTCGTAGCTGACTTGCTATTACTAAAAACCTACAACAGTGGAACAGAAACATGTTGTTGCCACTTTGACAAGGCTTTTTAATGAGACAAGTGAAGCATTGGGAGGATCACGAGCGAATCCAGCCAAGAAACGGGAAATAGACGACAACTCAAGGAAGCTTGGAGCCTTGTTTGCGAAACTCAATAGCGGAGACATATCTAAAAATGCATCCGAAAAGCTCATACAGCTTTGTCGTGCCCTTGATAACGCCGATTTCGGAACTGCCCTCCAAATCCAGGTTCCAATATCTCCCTCGTCCTCGTCCCTTGTGTCTCATATTTAGTCCTTCATTCTTATTTCATCCTACGTAGGTTAATCTCACAACAAGTGACTGGGAAGAATGCCAAAACTGGTTAATAGCACTAAAAAAGATGATCAAAACCAGGCAAAACTTCAGATGAACTTATCAATAGCTTGCTCCGCTTGTTTAACAACAACGTAATGTCAAAATTCCCATGGAGTCAAGTCGTATGGTTAAATCTCCAGGTTCTTCCTCTTCCCCATTTATCTCCATGGTAATTTTTTCTCTTCACGATTCAACAAGACAAGCCAAACTCAAATTCCCAGCATCATCATATTTGTTGCAGTCTCCATCAACAGGTTACAGTTTTATTTAAGATACAAAATTCATCTCTTTGTTTTATCTACAGTATGTTGTTTGTTACTCAGATTTGCTTGTGTTTTGTGTTATTTTTTCAATACACTTGTGCAAAATGTTGAGTTAATTTGAATCCCTAACAAGTCTTGTAGTTAAACTACGGCTGTCTTTGAAACTGCCTCGGAACTCTCGGAGTTGCCACAACTTCAGCTCGGTCAGATTTCAGGATCTCCAATCTCTCCTCAATTGTCCGATCGAATGTCCGACCCTCTGGATTTTCAGCATAGCAAACATAGTAGCACCCGACGCAAGCTTGAGGTAATGCCATTGCGATTCTAGTCTGCAACAACATAAGAACCAGATATCATCAGTCCATAGACGAACCGCAATGCCTCGATCGAATCGCAACGAACCATAAGGTAGCCAATGAAGGCTGCGAGGGCAGAGAGTGATGCAATGTAGCCATGGTATACTGTCGATGTCCAAGCAGCAATAACAATCGTGCAAATCGCACCGCTACAAACTCCGGTGAGGAAACAAACTGCACTCGTTATATCGGAATCGACCATCTCGACCATTTCTCTCTTTTGAAAAAGCTCCCATGTGTCTTGTGATGCCTTTACAAATCCTTTTCCATATGCAGCAATCTGAACAAGGAAGTTATTGTTAGAATTACCCGGAATAAATATACATAATTATTTACATATAAATCCAACATTCAATTATTTCATGGCATTCTTACAGCACAAAGAAAGTTATTACCTGAACATAAGCCCAACCATTTCCACAACTGAAAATTGATTCCATTACATTAAGACAACAATGAGCACAACAAAACAAGAACTCATCTTCTCCCTCGATTAAATTAAGTCCCCGAGCAACAATCCGAAGCGCTTCAATAGCTGGAACAAAGAGTGATCCGAGGCTTGAACTCCCGAGATTCCGAGTCAATGCTCTTTGGAATGAGAAATGTGTACTTGACTGCATTCCTCTGAGATAATACAAAGAAATAACTCTACTTACAGTAACATTAGCCACATTTCTCATAACCTCAGCAGTCCAAGCTAAGCTTAGAATCAATGCGATTATAATCAACGGTGGAAAATAGAAATTCAACGATCCAATGACTGCTACGATCCACAATGACATCCATAAAAATCCTGCTACAAGCATATAGTAAGTAGGATGATTCAAATCCCGGAATTTCGGTACCGGTTCAAGTGCTTTGATGAATATCTTTGAACAAAAACTAGCTCTTTGTGTTACCCAACAAGCATATAATCCATTACCGATACCAAATACGATGAATAAAGCTCCTACGATGTCGGTTTCTCGTATTTGGAAGCAAACTAGAAGAATCCCAGCTGCTAATGTTAGTGCAAAAGATCCCCATATAATGAAATGAACCATAAATTTAGGCCAAACTCTCACAGCCTTCTGCCATATGAATGCTAATGTTATACTGAGAAGAGAAGCAACTTCAACTTGTGGAAGAAAGTACTTTATAATTCTCTGCTCTGTAATTTTTGTACCGTGTTCTAGCAGCCCTTGAACTCCTTTAACTATCAAAAACCCTACTAATCCGATCACACAAACCATATGGGCAACGAACAAAACCAGTGAGAATTTGTCTGTGTAACATCTTGCGTTTAGAGAAACAGCTAATGGAGGCTACAAAATAAGTATAATCTCAGTAACAGTTAAGAAAGAACGAGTTAAAATTGTGTTTATTTGAGTTTACTTGTGGTTGTGAATCAGAATCGTACTCCGGCGGCGGCGGCGGAGGTGGTTGTCGACGATTAGGCTGCTTAAGAGGAGAAGGAGAAGCAACACGAGTGCCATTGTCCATTACGAGTCTTAAAGGATTTGTAGCGCTCAATCTTTGCATTCTCGAAACGCCAAATCCTGTAGCTCCAGGATTTGATTGCACTGTTTCACGGTAAATCGTTCTTTTCTCAGTTTCCAAACCCTCAATTTCTTCTCCTTTTTCAACTTCGCCATTTTCTCGTTCTTCCTCTTCCTTTTCACGCTCCCGTTCATTCCTTCTCTCCAATACAATCTGCGCGTAACAGTAGAAACCATCTAAATTGGGGCACAAAAGTAACGGAAGCTGGAAAACTTGAAAAATTACTAAAACCCAACCGGTGGTTCTTCGGCAACCATTAGCTGCAGAGGCGCGTGAGGTTAACTAAAGGCTTTTTGTACTAGAATCGTTCCTCTCAAAGTGAAGTGCAGGCAACCCGCCGCCGGTTGAGGAGGTTGAAGGTGTACCGGCACGCGCTGGTGTGGCCGTGAAGTGGTAGCAATAGCATCTCCAATAGCATTTACGCAGACAAGAGAAAAAAGTGATTTTGTCTGCAAAGAGACTCGATTCTGTGGTGCGGGTCCACGTGCGCTGGTAGTTAAGCTTTCCACGTGATTTCTGAATTTGTGTAGATGATCGAATCTGATCGCTAGATTTCCTTTTTTAAAAAAGAAAAATAATGATTTCTTTATGATCTAAAACTAATATT
>RWGZ01001292.1:926003-953629 GCA_009725065.1 Utricularia reniformis | reverse complement strand
TGGAGTACCTGTATTTATATTTGTATTGTGTCACAATTTCAAAAAGTTTTTGATGAGCTGTTAGTTTTACCCACGTGACTTTGCTTCTTTTCACTGTCTCCATTTTAATAGACATATCCGCTGAGAGAAACTGTCATTAATATCTCACCTTCTGTTGATTTCTCATCGAAGTTACTGAGAAACTTGCTTGTTTTCCAAGCATATATTTTCTTTAAGGGATGTTGATGATGTCTATTTCTCTAGGGCTTAGTGTTTAGAGCTTAACTTTTGAATTGGAAGCAACCACCCACTTTTGGATTCTATCTCTGCTGAAATTGTCATATGACTATTCTAATATATGCAGGATGTTTCGTTTATGCTGCCTCCGCTTCTCAGCTTATTGTTGGATTGTGCGAAGCAAACAGATCAATCTTTGGTTTCTATATCATTGGGCGCATTAGTTCATCTTGTTGAAGCAGGAGGACATCAATTTAGTGATGATGTCTGGGATACACTGTTGAACAGTATAAGGTAACTTGTCACTCTATTTTTTCAAGTAAAATTACCTGTTTAAATATAAAAATATATATTATATGCGTCTGCTTTGATTGTGTATCAGAGATGCGTCTTACACAACCCTACCTCTTGAGCTTCTCAATGATCTAGAGGAACATAAATCTGTTCATGGATCTTCAGCTTTTACTCCTGATAAGAATAATCATGCTTTATACGAAAATGGTAGTGCATTAGGAAAAGATGCCGGTGTTGAATATTCATTTGAGAATATTCAAGAAATACGCTCAATCGATATGGATGTCTCTGAAGGTTAGTTTATTTATGTCATATGGAAGTGTGAACTTGTGCAAATTGATTAATGAAATTTTTCAAGGTCTTATCTTTGAAATCATTTACCGTAGGCATTCCATCACCATCTGGACGAACTACTGGAAATTCTAATACGAGTGGCCTTCAGCGGAGTCAAACATTAGGACAGAAAATCATGGGTAATATGATGGACAATATGTTTATGAGAAGTTTTACGTCAAAACCCAAGAATACTCCAAGTGAGCTAGTGATACCTTCTTCTCCTACTAAGGTTGGTAATACCATCCGTCGTATTATGACTTTCCTTTTTTTAGAACTAGCTGCTTTAAATTTGTACAGTTAGGCAAGTTGCTGAGAAAGATCTGGTTGTAGGAAGCTTTAGGGAATAAGATAAATAAAAAATATGATAGATGACATGGATATGGACATGGTGTCCTTCGAAGAGAAAAAATGTTCTTGATGTGGTACTTTGCTTGATTAGATATGCATTTAGAACTACATGCAGGAGCGATCCTGGGAAAATAAATTAAACACGGTGATGAAAAAACAAAGTATTGAAATTGTATTAATTCTAAGAAACTATTTTATGGCTATAAGGCATGGTGTATTTTTTATGATTTCTTCCCTTTATTTTTTTAAAAAAATTACTGCTTCTCGAATATTTGAGCTTGCTCCCTAGTGCCTTTTAATTGTGCAATAATCTTGGATTATGTGTGTTCTGTTGATACAAAGTATTAAATAGTAGAATTTGTTTGCAAGCTGAGACAAAAGTTGAGTAGAAACTGACATAAACAGGCTCTTTGTAAAGCGAAGTCTCTTATATATACTGCTTTCTTAATTCAGCGTTTCATGTTAAAACTGATTGTTACAACTCTTCTTCTATTTACTATAGTTTCCTGAGATCGATGTGGACTCTGGAAATGGACAAACTGAAGAGCCTCTCTTTGGAACAATTAGGAGTAAATGTGTCACGCAGCTGTTTCTCTTAGATATCATTGATAGTATTCAGGTAATTAATACCTTCAAATTCAAGTTCTTTGCTTCATTTGCATTGTGTGATACATATCCCCCTATTCACAAGTGTTTCATGGAAATTTACAATGAGTGTTATTTTTTCACCCAGCAAATTCCCGAATAACAGCCATCATTATGCTTGCAGAAAAAATATTGGGTCAAGTTGAACACGAGACACAAGGTTTCCATAATGGAAACTTTGTTCTCTATCCTTGACTTCGCTGCCTCTTTCAATTCTTTCTCTAACCTTAGACTGCGGATATGCCATGTTCCCTCTGAAAGGTTAGATCCTTTTAGATTAATGCATGTTAATCGAAAATGATTCAATTTGTCCACTCTCTATCTCAAGAGTTTGTTTCTCTGTGAATAGACCATTGCTGAATATTCTACGCCAGGAGCTAGTTGGAACTCGTATCTACCTTGATATCCTACAGAAGTCAACTATGACTGTTAAACGGTCCGATGGGGGAAATATAAGAGAAGAAAGACTTGAATATGTAGCTGAAGAAAAGCTTATCGCTTTCTGTGAGAAGGTTTTGAGGGAAGCATCTGAAATCCAAGCAACTATTTTGGAATCAACCACTGCAGATATTCATCGTGTTCTAGAACTTCGATCTCCAGTTATCGTGAAGGTATAAATATTGAGGCTGATATATTTGCTAATGATTTACACGTAGTTGTAGTTACTGCTTCATCACATTCCCTTGTGCTTCGACAGCTTCTGTTATGCTTAATAAATATTGATTTTCCATTGTTTCAGGTGCTGAGAGGAATGAGCGAAATGAACGCTGATATCTTCAAAAGTCACCTCAGGGATTTCTATCCTTTTATTACAAAACTTGTATGCTGTGAACAGGTAAACTACTCCATTTCAATTTTAACTTCCACCCATCCTTCCTCTGTTATTATAAGTTCCCCTGCTTGCAGTTAATCACTTTGTGTATCTTCTATAAATTCTGATCAATTAATTAGAAACTCACTATCATTTTCTTCATCCAATGCATCAAATCTGAAACTATTGTTCTAATGTTTTTGGACGAGACGCAAATTTGGTCACCATAGTTTCTTGGTTTTGTTAAATTTGGTTCCCAAAGTTTTATGAGTCTAAACCGGCCCCATATTTTCTAAATTTTGATAAAACTAGTCTCCAAAGTTTATTCTGAATGGTATATTTGGTCCCCAAATCTTTCAGTTTTGGTAACTGAGGTCTTCTACCAAAATCAAATTTTGGGGATCGATTTTGTCACTTTGGGAATCGTATTTGGCAAATGTTGCAAACTAAGAGGATTAATTTTGTCAAAAGTGTAAAAGTTTGGGGATTGAATGCGGCATTTTCTCAACGTTTTCATATTAAACCTACGGTACAAGGTTGTTGGTGTTATTTATATTTTATATATGAGATTTGACTGGTGAATGGTGCTTTGTTTTTCCAAGTTATATCTCATATAGATGTTGTGTTTGCATATCTATATATGTTTATGCTCTTGTGCTCACATACATTTGCCAGTTTACCAGCTTGTTAGCATCAATTTTATGATAAACCAACCAGTTGCAAACTTGTTATTCATTTCGTAGCTAGCAACTCTGACTCACGATATTCGCAGATGGAAGTTCGTGGCGCATTGGCGGACCTGTTCCAGACGCAGCTTAACACACTAGTACGGTAGAGGTTTGTGTTCTATAAGCTAAAACCGTGAGGATTATGCACTACAATTTCATTCCATCTTCCTATCCTATTTACGTATGAATGCTGTGTGGTATTTTTATCCTTTTAATTTTTTGCATTTTCCTGATACCATATTCTCTTAAAGTATTCAAAATTTAAAATTAACATATAAATTATTAAAATAATTTACACAAAAAATGATGAAAATCGTTATTATTTGTCGTAATTTTATCAAAATATAAATGATATTAAGTATAGAGAAACCTGATAAAAATACCAATATCACAAACTTTAAAATTATTTTGTTTATAATATAGAAAGATATTTTAATTCGTTTTTTTGTATTTAATTAAAATGATACAATAATCCAGTTCCAGTTCCACCCAGAAGAAAAACAAAAAAGAAATGGGGATTCCATACTGTTTACATTCTGTGAAGCCATTCTTTCTTAACGATTACAAGCAATCAAAATCCAGAACTTCCTCCATTTTTGCAGCCAAAAAGAGAATCGCATTTGCTTCTAGATCTCCCGTTTCGTCTCACCCCCAACTTCATAAATCTATATTCCTCTTTGGAGTCGCTCTATTGTCCTTCACAGAACCATCTAACGCATCTGAACCGTTGAATGCCCTCTCAATTCCCACCTGGGCCGTTCATGTCTCCAGTGTTGTTGAATGGTCGGTAATTATTTCAATTGACTCATACTATTCTTATAATTTGTTGGTTCAATTGAGGTTTGTTGTGTCATTTCTCATAAGGGCTACTGCAATGGCTTTGGTATGGCATTATGGTGATAAATCTGGTTATGAATCTTGGAAAGGTCTTTCTTGGGGAATGGTGAATTTTCTATTTTATTCGCTTTCATATTTCGTTAGTAATTTATAGCCTTTTTCTTCTACTCAAAAAATGGTCTAAATCCAGACATAAAGGCTATTTCACAGTTATTTATAAAAATGTAGTTCTTGAAGATTGAAGATCAAGATTGTATTTTTGACACTAACACTCTGCCTCTTTATGCTAGTAGACAGTCAAATCTCTAATCAAAGAAGATATGAAAAAATAATGTGAATAGACAAAATGAATATTAAATGTTTAGATATTGTCTTATTCTTCTGTAATAATGTAATCGTTTTCATTATACATACGTAAATGTGTAGGTTCCCCTTTTAGCTGGAGCACTTTGCGCTTGCACTTGGCATTTCTTTTACAATTCTGAGTCCCTTGAGGTATACTTTTTTCCCTTCAAATGCGGATGCCTTAACATTTCATGTTTTCTGCTGATGAAGATCGAAAATTATGTTGTGTTAAATTTTTGAAGTCGGGTCAATTTACGTGGGGAGTGTGCTCGGATATATTGTATTAGAAGGAAGATAACACACTATTAAAGACTTAAACAAATCATTTTTTATCATACACAATCTCTTATATAAACTAATACAAATCATGTCTCATTTTCGATGTTAATGTTTGTTATGTTTGCATGTTCTAATGTGAATGAACAGGTGTTGGTAGCTCTTCAAGCAGCATTGACATTAATCGGTAACGCAACGATGTGCATCGCAGCGTACCGCATTTACATTCAAAAATGATCTTTATCAAAGGTTGAAAGAGGTTATCTTGTACCATTTCATTATAAATTGTCAAAATAATTTAAAGTTCTTTATTTTGGTTCGATCTTGATTGTTATCATATATTATAATTATTTTAATACTCAAAATCCCATTTTTAAACTCTTCATTAGTTGTCCATCGATAAAAATGTGAGTTCGAACTTGTTTTAAATATTCCTAATTTTTAATTGAATATTCTTAAGATGTTATTTGTTAATCTTAAGATTTCATATCATTTATAAATTGTCAAAATAATATTTTTTAAACACGCAAAAAAGTAAATTGCAGTGTGTTCAACATTACAAAATAATATTTTCGACTCTACTATAAGCACCACCACAGTTTTTAGAAATTACTAATTTACCATTAATTATAATTACATAATTTTTCATAACACATTGGGTTTTTTTGGTTCAGCTTTTTAAAAATTGCGGTGTGGTGAGGTGTAGTGAGGTGTGGTGAGATATGATGATCGTGAATTTTTAAGTATGTTTTGTAAAATTGCGATATTATGATCGTGATTTATGTAAAAATATTAATATACCCTTATATGTATAAAATAATAAATATAATTATATTATAATTAATAGAAGTAAGGGTAAATGAATCTTTTCCAAAATCACGATGAGGTCACAGCTGATTTTAACAACTGTGATGATATCGTGATTTTTTAATGATTATCACATCGCAATTAACCTTATGTTTTGTGTGCATTAAAAAAATCACGATTTCAACATCTCACCGCTGTTTTAATCGGACTACCAAACAAACCCATTAGAAATTCATGATAATCTCACGACACCCAAAGTTTTTAATAGTTATCTCAAACAAGCGCAATGAGTTTGATAACGTTATAGAATTGATAATGGAAATGGAGATCACTAATATTCTTTCTTTGTAATTTTAAATATATTTTAATTTAGTTTATTTTTATTTTCAAATTGTTATAATTATAATTATAATGTATTAATTTGATATATTTAATATATTTTGGAAAAATAAATATTAAATTAATTATTTTAATAGCTTAATTGACGCCAAGGACAATAAAGTGAAAAGAGAATAATAGTTCACCTAACATATGAGTATCATGCATCCTAAAACGTCATTAAGATAATGTGTTAATTAATCGTGATTAGGGTTTAAAATATTATTAATATCATATAAATTTTACAGTGAAATTGCTAAATCTACAATTGGATTTCAAACTTAGGGCACAGCATCTTCTTCCTCATAACCAGAGACGTTCTCAAAATGAAGCCATCTCTTTGACCGTACAACTTTCATAATAAAAAACCACAGAATCCCAGCCGCCGTCATCACGCCGGCCAATAAAAACACCATTTTTGTAGCAATTACCATAATGAACACCAAAAACCCTAACGGAATCAATGACAAAACTATCAGCACCGGTAATTTTAACGGAACCCTAAAAGGTCGTCTTTTTCGAGGCAACTTCCATCTAAGATACAGAAACGAAGCGAATTCCAAAACCATCCCTAAACTATACAAGAAATTAGCTGACGAAACCAGATTCGTGTAACTCAAATAAGAAACCCCTAATGCAATCAATGTGGAAACCATAATCGCGACCCATGGAGTATTAAACCATTTTGATCTCAACGCGAAAATCCTCGGTAAAAGAGATAAATCCGCCATTCCTTCTAACTGATAAGCTGTACTGCTTAATTGAGCTTCAAATAATCCAATTGAAGACAAAACTGCACCAATTTCAATCCATAGTTTAAGCCATTCACCTGAAATGATTCTCGCAACATCAGCCATGTACCCAGCTTGCCATTCTTCTTGATCAACAACAATGGCGCCGGTAGCAGCAAAAAGAGGGATTATATAACCTAAACATGTGAGAATCACAGCTAAAAGTAAAGCTAATGGAAATGTTTTATGTGGTTTTTCAACTTCCCCAGCTAAAGTACTAACATTATCCCAGTAATTCAGATTCCAAAACAGCGTATTAAAGAACAAGTTCCAGTCTTTTTTAACTCCCTTTTGACCTAAGGAAATCCATCTTTTTGGATGAATTTTGGGTATCGCGATCAAAGACATTACAAGAAATGGAGCAAGAGAAATAATCCCTAAACCAACACCAACGTAACCCACGATAACTAAGCCGATGTAGTTCAAGAAAGCAAAAACCAGAGTGAATATCAAGATTGCTACGTGATTCGCTAAACTAGATGAGAGTAAAGGGAATAATCTCATTAAATATTCCAAACACAGAGATGAAATCGCCGCCATGTTTATAACACCAGAAAGAAACTTCCATGTACCCATAAGTGATCCAAAGATAGAACCAAAAGCACGATCAGCCCATATTACAAAGCCACCGTTCCCTGGGTACATAGTTGATAACTCAGCAGTGATCATTGCTTCAGGAACAGACCAAATAAATGGAAAAATCAAGAAACCCAGAATAGCAAAGAGAGGTCCAGCTGCTGCAACTGTTGGTTCTTCGCCGTATGGTCCTCCAGAAACTTCAAAGTATATAAGGAAGATGAGTGGGATTAGAGTCAGCTTCTTGGGAGTCGGATTAGGGCTGGTTCTTGCAATATTGTCTTCATGAGGAGGCTGGTCAACCATTGTTGTGATGTGATTGAGCTTCGAAGCTTGGAAGAAAATGGCGGTTGTGATTATGGTGAAGTCAACTGTTGAGACAATGAACAAGAATACTTACTATCCTATATACTATTAAATTATGTTGGTACCTAAAAATTAGGGTTAGTTTTTCAACTTGATCTAAAAATATAGAGCTTTTTTATAATTTTTTTGATTGGTTACATTTAATGCAAAATATTTTTTTATATTGTAGATGGACACACAGACAGCACGATACCCAAAGTCAAATGTAAAATACTAATAGCAAATATTCATTAGGTTTCTTTAGCAAATAAAACATGTTATAAATTATGATGGTCGTATTATTATTATTTTTCAATGAATAATTGCTAAAATTAAGAGTTTCAAGATGACCATAGTTTTGAAGCAATGAATCATCACACCTTACTTTGTTATCATTATACTAAAGAAGCTCATGAACTTATAATTATATGTAAAAATTCAGGATTTAATCGTTTGGAGAGTGTTTCTATGGTATAATTCATAAAAGAAACAAATCAGATTGAAAATATTAAATCAAATTAATTATTAATAATATCATTCTCTTTATAAACTAAAATATTTATATTTTAAAAGAGACAATATTCTCAAATCTCAAGTCCCATACCTATTTCATGTCATTAATATTATTGAGAAGTCATAATTGAAAATCATGAGTTGAGTACTATTTTTTCTAGGAAAAACTTACTTTTAATATTTAATATTGTCCTAATTTGTACTTTAAATCATTAACTTTTGTTAGGACGTTTTTCTTCATCAATTTTGGTCATTTTAACCATTAAATCTAACTAAATACATGGGCGGAATTTTGGTCATGAGTGGAATTTTCATTATGGTGAAAACGCAGCAAACATCCATGTCTACTCAGTACATGGGGAGAAGTTATGATATTGGTGCAAAAGAAGATAGGAAACAATCCGACGAGAAAAACCATGAAATTCTCTGTCATAATCTTATTATGGAAACATTGGTACATGAGGAATCAAATATTATTCAATAATTTGGGAATAACTTATTCAAAGTGTGTATTGGGAATCCATCTTCATATTTTCCCTCAAGAATAAAGGAAAGATCGCTAGACTTCAAATATCAGAATGGATCCAAACTTCTTGTGAAATAATTCTTAACGCAACTAGTTTACTATAAAATTTGTAATTTGATTTGAAATATCTCAAATGATTTTAATAAAATAAAATTTCTATTAAAAAAAACCATTAAATCTTACCGTTAATCCATGATATATTTGCATACAACATTACACTCCACATACAGTGAGTCCATGAGGTTTTCTAATTGCTCTTTTGTCCTGCTCTTGCACGATATTGTTAATTTTAGATTAGATTAATCCTCTCATATAATCATCATGATTAAAAACCCTAAACCCTAAATCTAATTAAATAGGTATCCAATTCCATTAATATGTTTTTTTGTTGAATGTTTAAAAAAGCATTAAATTCAAAAAAGAAACTTCAAATAACTTTTTACCGAATTTGTAGCATTTTATAGACAAAATATTACAAAACAGAGACAAGGGGAGGAAGATAAACAAGTTCAGGCAAAGCGCTTCCTGAATAATTGGTGTCTCTTGGTAGGGTCCTTAGGCTTGCCCTTAATCTGTCCAACTCCTCTTTTCTGCCCAGTGCTGCATGCATCAAATCTCATTCACTGCATCATCCAAATGAATGAAAACTTGTTAATTATACATACCTATATTCCATGTAAACCATTCCACTAGCACCCGACATTGCACTCATCGATCCACCAAAACGTCGTGATTTTTGAAGAGATATATCGTCTGCGTCTTCTTCAAGTTGCTCTAACCCAACCGCGTCATCTCCCGCACTCAAAACCTGATAATTTGAATCAACTTCGGATCTATTTCTACAAACTGTAACGAAAATACCTTTGCGAGAAGTGCAATTTGATCCTCGAGACGATAGTATCCCAACTCAGCTCCCATATCAGCTGGTGGCAAGCTGTTGATCACCTGATCACAACAATCTCACCCAAATGAAACCCCCAAATGGCAAGCTTGTATGCCATTAAACATAGAGTTGAATGTACAGGAATGTAAATCAAATCAAACCCAGAAATGGAAACTCACGAAGCTCTTATGTCATTAAACATAGAGGTCGAATGTACATGATAAAACTCAATGAATGGCTTCAAGCCCCTTATGAGGTTGTTTTGAATGTCACTTCTTAGAGGTATTTTTTTGGTTGATGGGAATGATTATTGTTATTCCCGATTTAATGAAACTTTCCATTCCGTTAAAAAAAAGTAATATCAAGAATGAACAATGTTTCACCTTGAAACTGTAACCTTGATCGATCAAAAACTGTTGTCTTTTGGTGGAAAAATACATCTCCTGAATGCAGTATAGGCAAAGTTAGTGAATAAGCAAAAAAACCAGGATTCGAAATAGCTTGTTTTTGAACCTGAGTGTCTGTTGACACAAGAGAATAGAAAAATGCATTGTACTCCTCCTTGCCTCCTGCAACCCTGTCTTGAGGCTTACCCTAGTAACCAATAACTTTGTTAGCATATAAAGACTCAATCCATGTTACACGATAACAAGTAGTGAGTGTACAAATTATTACTTGACTGCTCTCAAAGGAAATATTTACCTTCGCCCTAAGAATACGGCCTAGACGTTGAGCTTCTTGTCTCCTTGAGCCAGCATGTGAAGAAATTTGGATAATTACATTTGCCTCTGGAATATCTATGGAGTTATCACCAACCTGTACAGAAATTGTACATGTTCATCAAGGTCACATCATAAGCTCTAGCCAGAGCTTGGTAACCAATCAGTTAATGACCAATAAATCACCTTTGAAAGGAAAACAGTGTTCACATCTCGACTGGTTTTGAATGCTTCGAGAATTTTTGTTCTTTCAGGATGACTACAAAAAATGGAATTGAGAAAGTCATTTGGATAATATGGGAGCGTATATAATGTCTCAAAGAAAAAACACTGCAAACCTGGTGGCACCATAAATCATAGGCTTACGAAGCTTCATTGCGTACTCCGTTAATGCAAAAAGATTGTCAGCGAATACTATAATCTTGTCACCTCTTTGCTCTTCATGGAACCGAATGAGAAACTCGCAGGCCCTGAATTTGTTGGGGTTCATGACGTAAAGGGCCTAAAAGTCATAGTGTAATGGAAAATGATAAGAATAAGCTGAATTTAACACTCAAAGAAAGATAATTGAACGACTCCCTTTCAACCTAAAGAAAGAAACATGAACATTTTGAGGAAAATCTACCTGTCTCTTCTTTGAATTCTCCTTCTTTAGATATTCAGCAAAGAACTCTTTGGTCATTGGACACCAGACTTCTGCACACTGAACATTAGCAATAAATCCTCCCTTAACTAAATCCAACCAGTTGGCTTCATACAACTTGGGACCAATAAGAAAATTCAAGTCGGTAATCCTTTCATCCTCTCTAACAAGCGTAGCTGCAAATAATATGGTCATTCAATGCACCAAAATATCTTGGAAAAGATGTACAAGAAGCATAAGTTGTAGCCATTAATGCAACATTCTTGAGCTCATACCTGTCAACCCAAGTTTGCAGTGGGATTTAGTAAGACTGATGACTTTCCTAAACATATGCGCAGGAACCACGTGCACCTGAAAGGAACATAAGCATGTGTCACTGAAATAGTTCTTTAAAATAAAATCTTAAGCTCCTAGACATTTCAGTCGCAAAGAATGACCTCGTCCATGAGGAGCAATCCCCATTCACGGTTTCTTATTTCCTCTATGATCTTCTCAGCTTCTTCAGAACGCTTGCCACCAAATGCAATCATATTATATGTTGTCACCACCACCCCAGCATTGCCACGGAACCTTTCTTTGCTGTCAGATGTGAAACGGCAGATTTGCTCTTCCTTTATAGTTGACCATAATTTAAATTGGTAAGCCCACTGGTCGACAGAGACAGCATTCGTGGCTAAACAAAGACAGCTTTTCCTTATGCGACAGGCCGCAGAAACACCAACCAAAGACTTTCCAGCTCCACAAGGCAGTACAATTATTCCAGAACGAGCTCTTCCTAAACGACCAAAAGTTCCAATGAATATTACTTGAATTTTTAAATGTTAATGTTTAAAAATAAAGAGGAGAAGTTAGCATCATTCATAATCTATAGAATGATATGATTCACATAAATGTGTATTCATCTTGCAAGCACCGCATGATCACTACCAAATAGAGACTCACCATTTCCAAACATCTTGCTCAAGCTCTTTTCTTGATATGGACGTGGTTGAGCATGAGGCTTCAGTTCCACTTCAAGATCTGGATTAACCTGTAAGGCATCGCCAAAAATTAATCCAAATTTCTATTGTGCATAACACCCACTTTTAGAAGCTACAAGAAATAATAAGCCCTTGCTCGGCTTGAGATATATCCAGTTGAGAATAGTTACTAACAGTATCATTTCTGAAATCATACTCCTCCAACATAGGATAGTTTAGAGCATTTGGCAGACAGCTTTGCTTTACATTTTCAACCTGCAAAATGAGGAGCAAGTTAATGAACCAAAACAAGTCCAGGAAACACTGGATACTCTGACATCCTGTTACATCAGCAAACCTGAGCAGGGTCTATTTCAAACGAGTGGATTTCCTTTTCTTCAGCTACAGCTGCTAACTCTGCCTCGTTAAGTAATTCATCATGTGTGCCTCCTATTTCACCAGCAGATTTTCCAATTGTAAATTCACCATTTTCTTTATTGCCCTAAGACAGCAACCCATGCACAAATAAGGACCATACCAAAAGTTATGACCAGAACACCTTGGTCAAGATCATAGATGAACCAATGGTTAACATCATAGAAATTTTAGTACGCGTATACCTCAGAGGTAATTCTAGCCCGTGCAATTACATCATCCTGAAGCAACCTTTTAAGTACCTGGCATGACACTTTTCCTTGTCAAAAAATCAACACTAAAAATACAGTATACTTGATTTTTATTGACAAGCTAATTGTCTGTAACCATTCCATCCTACTTTTCATCAAAAATTTAAAAAGAACTGCATGTCTTGCCTCGGGATATGGTGACTCCACAAAGTATTTGTTCTTTTTTAGCACAAGTTTCACTTTCCCATAATTCGCAGTGGAATTATGTATGAAATCAATCATCTCTTTAGGAAGTTTGGTCTTCGAAAGTTTATTTAGAACAGATATAATGGTTTCAGTTTCAAGTCCCACCGACACCGCAGCATAAAGGGAATGTGGAGTCAAGTTGTACTCATGCATGGATTCTGGTCTGTTAACAGCGAGAAGTATAGTCATTTCATTTTTACCATGTAACTAAAATAAAATCACTAGTACTCAGTGAAATTCACATAAACAAGATAGTCACATAACAGGAAGCACCTTTACAAAATAACGGTTCATTATTCGGCGCAATATGAATGGTTTATCCTTTGTAGTATAATAAATTGAAAATCTCAATTCAATGGAGAAAACCATAAGCATATGCCACGTAATTATTTCACAACTCAAAATCTGCATACCTACAAACCGGCTCAGCAATGGCAATTAGAAAATCATATGCCTGCTTATACAACTGAGAGAATGTTTCAAGAAATATTCTGCCATCGGCACAAGCCCATAAAGGACGGTTAGCATGATCAGGTTTGAGTTCCATTTTGGTGAAATCCCTGTTACTCCCCTCATCTTCAATCAAAATATCATTTAAATTGATATCCAAATCAAAGAGAATTCAGAAATATAAACCAGCATGACAAGTTCATACCATCTCGATTATCTTCATCAAATTCTTCACCAAAATGAGGTACATCCTCATCTACTGCCGAACCCTTATACTCATCCTTCAGTGGCAAACCAAAAAGAAACATAATTTTTTTCAAAATTCATCACAAAACAAAAAGAAAGCTTCAAATTTCCAACAACAAAACGAAAATTTTAAGACCTTAGAGAACTTGATTTTTTTTATTGGCCTTCCTCTATCACCTGCAATCAAGACAAAACTTTTAACAAAACTATTGCCATCGACACGCAATTTTGATATTAAAATTCCGAATCATCAAAGAAGGAATACCGTTTCCCATCTTCGATACAGGTCCCTGAATCAAATCAGAACGAAGAATTGAAAAGCAAGCCAAGATAAAATTGTCAAATTAATCAATTTTCCGAAAGTTATAATAAACTAATAGAGTTATATTCATTTCATAAAATATATATATTTTTAATATATATATACATGAATCGGGTATCGGAAATTCGACCCAAACCCGTGACCCACATATATTTGAAAAAGTATGGGGCTCGCCCGAAATACTATTTCGGATTTCGAGTTGGCGTCGCAAAGGAGGTTGATCTCAAGTACTTTGTAGATTGGATCATCATCTTCTTTATTATTCTTTCTTCACTTGATCGTTTTTCAAGGTAAATTTCTGTATTTATTTTTCCGTTTGGTTGTGATTATGTAGGTTTTTTTTGTTTTACATAATATAGTATTTCCTTGATTATTAAGGCTGATGAGAAGAACAATCGCCTTTTATTTGACTGCTTACTTGCTTTTGAGTTTTAGCTTTCACCCAAATTTCACAGGTGACTTGTTCTAAGGGTTATGCTTGGAAATATTACCTTTTTCCGGTGAATAGTTTTCTCTCTAAGTTATTTTTTCCTTCGTGTTTGAAGTTGCCGCATTGTAGTCGGAGCAAAGTGAACATGGCTTGCTTGCACGATCATAGCTGCGAGGAACATGATTGCTCATCAGATTGGTCTCTATACAAGCACATTGATCTTCCCAAGGTTTCCCTATTTTTATCTTCCCAATTCATTGATGCAAATCACTGTCACTTGATTATTGTAGTTATGCATAATCTTCATTGTCACATTCCAGATTCAATGATCGGAATGTGATATATATATCTCTGGCTTCTTTTCTCAGAATTTTAATTTGTATTGTAATACAAAACTAAATAAATTATTATTGACATATTTGCTAACGGCAAAGGTATCTGCACTGAATGAAGCTGTTCCTGGAAGCGTGAAGTCAGTGTTTAGAGCGTGGGAGCAGCGGCTTAACTTTTCAAAGGTATTTCATTCCTTGAAGCTCTAGCTAATAATGCCACAACTGCGTTCTATTTTCTTTTTTTCTTGCATTAACTTTATTTGAATGAGTTTATGATACATTTACTCATATGTGCCATATTAATGCTGTTCTATAGCTTCTTTCCAGCAAGTTCTTTGTGATGTAAATTTAATTATGATTTTTTTGCATATAGACAAATATTCAATCTTCATATTGAATTCCAGGCTCCCTTAGAAAGCAATGAAGGTGACACCGAGTTGATTCTCTTCATCCCGTAAGTACTATACTCAGGAGATAATACTAATGGAAAACTTAAATGTTAGTCTAAGCCTCTTTAAATTTAGCCCAGTTTACCTTTTTTGTTAAAGATCTAAAATTTTATAGTTAATGTGATAAACTTTCTTGCTTGGTTCTTGTATAGTTTGCCTCCTCTTAGGTATGTCAGTTTTTCATTGTCCATTTCAAACAGATTTACGTCAGATGTTAAGATCAAAAGCATTTCTGTTGTGGGAGGTTCTGATGGAACAAGTCCCGCGAAGATGAGAGCGTGAGTTAACTGATGCATAAAAAGAACCATCTTTTAGATTCTTTTGTTCCTACAATTCTTTTTTTCTAAAATTCCACTTACCACTCTTTTGTTTTGGTAAAACTAGATTCATAAACCGGGATGGCATTGATTTTTCAGATGCCCATAGTATGCAGCCTGTACAGGTAAGATAGCACCATGATCTTTTCCGAATAGTTTCGAATATTCGGGCAAAATGACATATTTAGCAATTTCAGGAGTGGGACTTGATGGAAAATCCACAAGGCATTTTGGAATACCAGACCAGGTCAAGTTTTCGTATAGTAAATTTACTGTGCATTATATCTTTTGTTTTCTGGGAAATCAATTTCTTATTCGTAGAATAGTGAAAGGTTTAACGCATTCTTATCGAGTTAAAGGTTTTTGCTAGTCTAGACTAGAGTTTCTTATTACTGCAAAGTTAACAGATATTCAAGATTTCAGAGTGTGGGAAACATCACTTTACATTTCCCAGATAATTTTGGTGGTGATTTAACTCAGATATATTACATTGGGTTAAAAGGAGAAGCAACTCAGGTAATTTTCGTTGCAAGTTCAACGAGTCCCTTTCGTTTGGAGCTTGTACTTATTTTCCTAAATTGTGGTTACAGCTGAAGAGGGATGCAGTTGTGAATGTAGTATATGAACTTATGCCAAATCCTTCAGATCACAAGTTCGTACTTAGTTCAAAATTTTGCTTCATTCTCTTTAGATTTAAACACATTATTCTGTATGAGAGAAAGTCAGATTTCGGGGTCCTTTTAAATCGCATATGAATGATTTTTATTGCGTTATTTTGTGCAGAAGTCGTGCCGAAACAGGAGGCGGTATGGCTTATCAGACTTAGGGACTCATGATCAAGTATTGGCTCTCAGTCTTGAATGATTTAACTGCAGGTTACTTCATGTATGTTATTAGGGGCACTATTCATTAAGCTTTCAAAACTTTCAAAATCACTATTTGAGGTGAAGCCTAAGTGTGTATTGGCACAAATTTGTGATTTCATGCTTCTTTGCTACATGTGTTTTAAATTTTTGGTATGGTGAACCACCGGAAATTTCGACCGTATCAGTTTTGGTTGGTTTTTAAACAAAATGTCGGTCGGTACGAGGTGTAAGTGCCTAAGCGGTGTCGGGTCGGATCTAGTTTGTTGATTTGGGAAAAAATATGAAGTTTCTAAAAAAAATTCATCTTATTTTTTCAAAGTAAAACCATATAAATTGAAAATACGTTAAAAATTGTGTATGTTATGTAGGTTAATAGTTTATTAATTTTATTATTCCGATATATATGCGATTTAGATTTGGTATACCTAATAACATTTCATGGATATTGGTGAACCGGAGTCGTCTGGTATATTCATTGGTATCGATTTTTAAAACATTGTTTGTTCAAGAAACTCAAATATGAGTAATTATAATTTGTGTTTATTGATGTTTTCTTAGATTTTTATGTGTGTGAATACCATGTTTTTGAAACCAATTCGGACCGACCCAACTGCAAACCAATGCTAATATTGATATGAATCACTTCGAAAAATCATCTCATTGTGGAACCATAACACGTTAGCAAAAAACCAATTCAATACAAATTTAAATGTTCAAAAATGATCAAAATTTATTTGACTAACTAGAATTTGTCCTAAATTTTGATGTAAATGGTTTAAAATTTGGTCCATGTTCAATTAAATAGAGGAAAAATCAAAATGTTGACTTATTTATAATTAAATTAATGAAAAATATTAGGATTTTAAATTTATTTTAGTATTAAATATTAGATTGATATTGTAAATTTATATATTATAAACCGATTTAACGGACCAGATTATCTGATTAAACCAATATAAAATATTTTGGTTCATCCATCATATTAGTTTAAATAACTATGGTTAATACCTATCCGACATCGATTCTTCAATTTTTCATATTTTCCCGTGTCAAGTCGAGTCGGGCTCTCCGACTCGCTTCGGCTCTTGACACTTGACACCACGAAATGACGTTGTTTTTATTTCTTCCTTAATTTGATTTTTTTATTAATCGGAAATGTATCTTATGTGCTTTCACGACTTTTTAATGTTGTCGATCTACTTGTAAATTCTTCATACAAGCGATAATGGATAAAAAAGTGGTTGTTTTTTGGGAGATGGTAGAATCGATGAACGATATTCATTTTTTATAAGTTAAATCTTTTTATATAATGAATTGATAAATATTTCTGGTTTTAAACTTGATTTTTTGCAATATTCTACAAATTCTAACAATTATTTTTAAAATTTTGATTTTATTTACTAATCCGAGCCAAGTCGAAAATCTGACTCTTATATTCTTGTCGAGTCGAGTCGAACCGAGTCGGTCGGACGAGTCGATGCCGCATAGGTTAATACTAACTAAAACCAACAAATGTAATGTATGCCTTTTGTTATGGCTTCATCTTGATTGATAAAATTGGTGTTTTATGTAAATATCCAAATCAAATCGATAAATTTGAGTTCAATATTTCTTAGCACAATTTAATATTGAGTGTTTTATTCATTTACATAATATTTATGTTATTTTACTAATGGAATAATGTTAAATTTGATCATAAACATTTTTTTACTAAAACTAATTAATAAATGAGAATTCTGCACAACCAATTGTTTTGAGTTGTACTCTGTGCATACGTAGTTGTTCGTTCTTCTGGCTATTTCAGTTCGCGTTGTCACAGAGGTCGCTTGTATATTTCACTTCTGATTTCGGACTACTTTGCCCGTTTGAGCGCGGAAAAGCAGGATTCGTCATCTTCTTCTTGATTCGTCCTAGATCTGGTTTATGAGGTTAATAGCACCCTTCTTCGTTTGATCATTCTTTATTGTGAATTTTTTTATGGTTCGTGCTTGTTTAGTTTCAGATCTCTCATTTTTTTCTTTATTCGGGCCCGGTTGATGCTCTTTGGCCTTTGGCTGCGATTTTTCATGTTTTATCGTTGTTACCCTTTTGATCTTTTGGTTTACGGTAATTGATTGTTAGGGCTGGTGAGAACCCTTGCTTTTTATTTGACCGTGAATCTTTTATTGGGGCTCTCCCCGGAAATATGCCTTTTATTCTAATCTACTATTTGTGTTATTCTCTTGAGGTCTGCTAAGGTAATTTATTTTGACCTTTTCTCTTTTTCATGAACTTCTGTACTGCAGCTCGAAGGAGAAACCCACACTTGGGTAAGTTTTCAAATCATTGCAATTTCGTAAATGCACAAGTTCTCATTTTCTTATATTTAATGTGATTTAGGGTTTGGATGAATATGACTTTCAGTCGATCGTTGAGCCACAAAATTTAATTTGGTCATCATTTTTTAAAAAAAGAAACTCTCTGAAGTTAGTTATTCAGCTCTTCATGTGTGCTCGAGGCTGCTTATATTTAATGAGACTATCAATTACCCACTTACATTGTGTTGTTTAGTTCTGATGACTAGTGGGATGTCATCTGCATTGTCACAGGGGTACGCGGATCAAGTCCCGCAAACGGAATATTACTGTTCCTCTGGACCCTGCAGCTTTTTCGGATGCAGTGGTCCAGATTTATTTAGATAATTCTGGTGATTTGGTATAATCCTTATCTTTTTTACTTTTCCCACTTTTTTTTATTAATTCCCTAGTGGGTCAACAATCTATTTCCATGATGATTTTTGTGCACTATTTTTATGTAGGAACTTGTAACTAAATGTTTGGAGTCCTCAGAGCTTAATTTCTCAAGATACGGAGATACCTTTTTTGAAGTAAGCTTTCTTAATCTTATCTAAATAAATGTTGTCTTGTGTAAGTAATTTGAACAACAAAAGGTCTTTCGTATTAATGGAGACAAGATTTTTAAATAAATTTGCCACTTTGCCTGACTGGAATCTGGAAGTGAATGTTTTGGAAAGAGCATTTGCTCTAATCCAAAGTTGTGAAATTATGTGGTGATGAGAAGTCTGCAAGGAAGCAGCCCTTCCTTTTTCATAGTTCATGTATATTGAATCTTATATCAGTTGCTAGTTTTGATTTCTTCTGTAATCTTACTTCGTATTAATGCTGACTGAATTACTTTTGAGGCATATCTACATCCACTTCAGAAATCTTGCATGCCCTTCTTGATCGATCTTGTAATATGATATTTTACTGCCTTCACATGACAATATGTTTGAATTTTAACAGTTGGAGGCCTGTTATTAGAAATATGGTCTCTAGTAAAATTTGCAAGTGTTGTTATTCTCTTAAATTGTGCGTTGCCAAACATAGGTTGTCTTCAGAGGTGCACGCACTCAGGCTGGCACGGTCAAACCTGAGGAAGGGGAGAGCCACCCGTACTCCATAATTGATTGTGACCCAAAGCGTGAGGCCATTTTGCCTTATGTTCTATACATACAGAAGATTCTACGGAGGAGGCCATTTCTTATAAAAAATCTCGAAAATGCTATGCAAAAGTTCTTGCAATCATTGGAACTCTTCCAAGATGATGAAAGGAAGAAGCTTGCTATCTTCACTGCTCTTTCTTTTGCTCAGAAGCTATCTGGTCTACCACCAGAAACTGTTTTCCAGACACTTCTCAAAGATACCATTGTTGCTAAGGGGCTAGCCCTCTCATTTATAACTGATTTCTTCAATGAATATTTGGTTGACAATAGCATCGATGATCTAATTGCAATCCTTAAGCGTGGAAAGATTGAGGACAATCTTCTCGAGTTTTTCCCATCAGCAAAAAGGACACCTGAAGCTTTTGCACAGCATTTTAAGTAAGTTCCTAATTAGACGATTTGTTACCCGTTGAAACGTCTTATTTTTCGTCACGCTTTATGGATTTGCTAAATTTTAAGTGCTGCTATTATTTTTACCGTACCTTTAAATTGTCTCTTCTTTCAGAAAGGAGGGGCTCGCAATTTTGGTTGAGTATAATGAGAAGAAAATCTTTGAAGTTAAGCTAAAAGAAATGAAGTCTTCTCTAACAAACCTGATAGCCGAAGAAGCTGATGTATCTGAAGTCATTGAAGCTGCCAAACAAAATGTTAGAGATGGAAAATTTCCAGATATTGAGGTTGTTCGTATTCTGTGGGACGTTCTGATGGATGCTGTTCAATGGTCCGGAAAAAATCAGCAACAAAATGCTAATGCAGCTCTACGGCAGGTACATATGAGGTTTTATGGCTCGATTTCCCTTTTTTCCTCGCTGGAGTGGATATGCATAGATATTATTTGCTTTGAGAGATTTTTAGAATCACTACATGTTGCATGAAGGCACTCATATATCTATAGGTGATACTATTTGTACAGAGACTGGTACAAAAATAATAGTGGAATATTGTTGTTTTTCCCCTTGTTTGGAACATATACAAATAAATCTCCAAGATGTGGAAATACTTAGCATTTTTATTAATGCTTCAGAATTATCTTGTTATGATTGAAATTCTTTTACCCTTTTGTTTTGAAGGTAAAAACTTGGGCAGAGTTGCTGAATACTTTCTGCACAAGTGGAAAACTTGAGCTAGAACTTATTTACAAAGTTCAAGCTCAGTGTTATGAAGATGCTAAGCTGATGAAGCTGTTCCCTGAAATAATAAGGTCACTTTATGACCAGGAAGTTCTTGCTGAAGACACTATTCTTCACTGGTTCCGTAAAGGGACGAACCCCAAGGGCCGGTATGTTCTTGATTCATTCGAAGCATCTCGAGAATCCATCATTTAAAAATGTTGCATTTTTGCAGGCAAATGTTTGTCAAGGCACTGGAGCCACTGGTAAAATGGCTGGAAGAGGCAGAAGAGGAAGAGGAAGAGGAAGAAGAAGAATAAATTATCATTACATTTCAGTTGTTTTTCGTCCAAGTCTCGACTTTTCGTATTGATATATTTTTGTTTTTGTGTCTTTGTTGTGCGCTATGTAACTTGATGTTTTACAGGCGTAGCTAGTGTGTGTGTTCTAAAGCACTAAAACTAGATCACACCATTTGCTTATGTTATATCGATAAAAATGCGACTGTGTATGTTTTCTTGATTCTATGTTGTGTCTACCTTATTTATATTTATGTATCAGTTATCTTGATTATAAAGTATGGATTATATTTATGTTACTATAAAATTAAATGGATATTATTATTTTTCTACAATTGTTATCTTAAAAATATAAAATATGAACGATTATTACAATAAATATTTGTTCAAGTCTTTTATGATATGATCAATTCTTTCTTATACATCATATTTGAGTACATTCTTCATGTAAATTAACATAATCCTAAACATTTAACATGATATTTAAGCAAATTCAAATAATCATGAATTATCTTATAGGGATTTAGTTCAACTTAATAAAATTAACCAATTCTTAATCCACTATTTTGAATGATCAAATCAATCTAATTTAGAAGAGTGCATTAAAATGTGAATAAATTTGTATTGATTTATAAGAAAAATTATAGATCCTAATAAGTATTTGTTAAGTCAATGTAGTATGATCATCTCATCAAAACATTACTAAAATAAGCACAACGAGAACCAATAACAACTAATTAATTTCATGCAAAAACCAAAAGTAAATTAATTATAAATATCATAAGAATAAGATGGTGACATTTTATATAAATAACATATAGCTAATAGCATAGAATTGGTTTCATCACTAGTGTAATAATAGGCAACATAATCAGAGACAAAATAACAAGACTCACAAAAGTCAGCGTTCATTAAATCTCCCAATGATATATAGATAATGTCTTCAGCCAACCATTTTGTTAATCACTTTCATCTGCATCAAATACACAAATCCAACATATTATTACACACTCATTAAGCTTCTGAAGAACGACGATTTCGGTATCCTACGAACCACATCAAGTTGGGCTTTCAAAAGAAACAACCATCAATAACTTTTCATTGAACCTCAGCAGCATAAGACTAAATAGCACTAGAAGAAATATGAAAAATCATGAAACCACTTCTAGGAAGAAATACTCTTTTCATAATTTTTACCTTCATTGAATTCATCACTTTCTTCTGCCTCGTCCTCGTCCTCGTCCTCGTCATCGTCATCTTCCTCGTCATCTTCCTCTTCCTCTTCCTCTTCCTCTTCATCATCGACATCAACATCTTTTTCTTCTTCTTCCATTTCATCTTCTTTTCCTTCGTTATGTATCTCATCATTCTCCTTTTTTACCTCAGCCTTCTCTACCTTATTAACTTCATCCTTATCTTCAGAAACATCATTATTAAATTTGGTATTTGTGTCCTTGCTTTTGCTTTTGCTGTTTTTTGAGTTACTCTTGTCTTTTTTTGGCTGAATCTCAAGTTGCACTGGCGGTGCAAAACTGAAAGTCGATCTCCTTCTTGAGCTAGTTATAATGTTGCTAGTTTCAATGCCTTCAAGTTCTCTTGCAGTTTCTTTTCTTTTCCTACAATCTTTAATCTCTGAAACCATCAACTTTATTTTATCAATATTCTAAAGAATATAGAGTGGAAGCCAGTCCATGGTGCACTACAGACAACACAAAAGATATTCAAATCGAATAAAGATAGCACAAGTAATAAATTTGCATCGTGAAATTAGGACAATGCATATCAGAGATATAGTATCCAGGAAAATATAATTCAACTCAATTTTGTATTGATGCCTTGCTTGAGAAGGAGAAGTAATTCCTTGTTAAATAAGGTTTGGCTAAACATAATGCTCAATCACATATTCAGAGTAAACCCTAAACCCCAAATTCTAAACATAGTGATAATAGCATACTAATCTCACTTTACCATTGTCCAAAGCAGTAGTCAGCAAGATCACAATTTCCCAACAAGGTAAATTATATTATGGAAATACAATCACATATTATCACGACCCTGCCATGCATCTAAAAATTTAAGATGAGAATCACAAACAGCATATAATGAGCAACGGTATGCAGTGTACTTCGTTTAAAAATACATTTGAAGAGGATCATGAAAATGGTTATATAGCAAATAGGCCATCTACCTTTTTCAGTGGGATTGTTAGAAAGCCTTTCCTTTGAGAGAATTCCTTCCAATTCCTTCACTAATAAGGCTTCCCGTTTTGTGTCTGGTACTTGCTTAGCTTTTTTATAGATTACAGGTGGTACACTGTCCGTGCATACAAGATAATCGTCAATAACTTTGCTCATCAATGATCTCATACAAAGGATGTAAATTTTGATAAAATGATGCAAACATGAAATAAAACAAGAGTAAGATGACAAATGAGGGCGCCAACCTCATTCCACAAGCTTTGATAATTGATTTCAGATTCTCCACTCGTTTGCCATATCCTACTGCTGATTTTTCTTTATTCTAGAAAAAATCATTCACATTATACTGATGTGCTCTTAACTGCATATAAGATATGAGGTTAAAGATTGGAGGAATGACCTGTTCAGGTTTTCCTACAAATGACTGAGACTGACCATCCTCCGATACGCATCCAGCTGAATCCGGGTCGTCACTTTCCTCTCCTAGTCTCTTCACATGCTTATTTGACTTCTTGCTAGATACACTAAGATCACTATCTTCGCATGTTTTTCGCTTCTTTGAGTTTTCAAAATTTTTGGTGATACTTTTGGGAGTCTTTTCTCTTTTCTTTTCTTTATGATCTATTTTATTATCATGCTTATTAGAAGAATCAATGCTTTTTTTCCTGCTCATTTTTTCTAAACCTTTCTCTTTCATGTTGTTAGGCTTATTCTTCTTCAAGTCTTTTGCTGATTTAGATCCTTCAGATGGAGATAAAACCTGAATAGCAGGAAATTCAACAAAAGAACAAACCTTTGGATTAGAAATGTATAGCTTTATTGTTATACCAGGTCTATTTGTTGACTTATGAACTTTTTGAAAGGGTCGAGCATGCACTTCTGAAGTCCAAGATCCTCCTCAAGAAGTCGGCGAACTCCAGACATTGTTACGCTCCTATACAGAAACAATCAACATTGAAGAATTTTCTTACATAATAACTGCATCACGAACAATATGATCAATTATAAAAACTGTGGATAATACTGAATCTTAATGGTTATCATTTAGAAATTGACTATAAGGAGAAGTAACATCTTTCAAAAAATCATCACAACTCCAGGTCTTGAATAAAATCATGATACATACTCTGAGTTGGAATGGAGGTAATCTGCTCGTTCCCACAAAGCTTTCTCAATCATGCTTTCACTCAAAGAAGACTCTTCAAATCTAAGCTCAGATTTGGGGACCAAAACACCCATCACAGGAGAGTCTTCAGTTGTCCCCTCACCTCCCTTGACAGACATTTTCTGATCATTGTTAACATCAAGCTTTGTCGGCAATCCAGGTGTTTCTTCCTTAATTGGATGAGAATTTTTGCATCCATCTGATTCTGTATGCTTCTCATCGCCACCATTCATATCCATCATCTGGCATTTGCCACAAAATCCCAAAAACGGTTATGTGACTATGTAATAGAGCAGTTAGAAACTACTGAAAGCAGGAAAATGGCTGGTGCTCGAAATTTTTCTTGTTCAGGGTCGGGAATCACATTAATACGTTGCATGAACCACTAAAATAATCCAAATTCGCAGAATGAAACGGAATGTATTTGTTTTATACATACTGTCAGTGACAGGTTAGATTATTTTTCCTCGTAATGAGGTGAAAACCGTAAAAGCCAACCTTTTCCACATTCTGGCGAACAAGACCCTTGTATTTGTCTAACCCATACTGAGGGAGGTCCAAATCTTTCTCCAGGAGTCTCCTTACAGACTCCATTGTCATTGTACTGTCATTTGTATGTACAATAGGAAAAATGACAAAAAAACACAAATAGTATAAGTAAGAATCCATAAAAAAGACCAAACGAGTATACTTGGCTTGATCCTTGAAATGCTGGACGCGATTGGAGATAGCTCGCTCCAGCCTCTGTTCGATTTCTTGCAGCTTTTCTTCTACCATTTTCGGTTTGCGATCTGCAGCAAGAATCCCCACTAACTATGCCCTAGTAATAGTACATCAAATTTACAGTATTCAGCGGAGGATCAAACAGGTGAAGGAGAATTTTTCCCGACGAAAGGGTTAGGGTTCTAAGGTTTTAGCTTCCCTCCCCTTCGTACTTTCTTCATTGCACTTATTTGGTAGATATGTCTATATTATAAATTTGAGAAATTAATAAAAAGTAATTAAGCATATAATCTAAGCCTATTTTTTGTTGTGATGTTTTTAAAATAATATTGCATTTGAATAATTCAGTAAAATAAATACTAATAAATTAATATTGCATTTTAATTCTAAGAATTTATTGAACTATTCACTAATAAAGATTGAAGGTAATGAAGTTTAGGGTTTAGAATGGTATCATTAATCTAATGGTTAAATTACATATTCATTCAGATATATATTTATATTTGATAATTTACATATAAATAAACATGGAGATCATGTCAAAATAATAACGATAGATTTATTATCGTAGAATTTTATTCTTTTCAATTGCACTTGTTTTTATTTCTTCTTTCTTGACTTGTAATATTTTTTTTAAAAAAAGAATCATTGCAATATTTAATTAATCATAATATATGTATATTTGAATGTAAAATTATTAATATATCTTAATTTTAATTTAAATATATTTTTTTGTAATTAAATATGTATATAAACATTTGTTGCATTATTATATTTATTGTGTTTTGAGATTTTTTTGTATTGAAGTTATATGTCTTCAATTTTGGACAAATTGTAACATCATGTTTATAATGTTGTTTTTGTGTTATATTACATTTTTTCTTTATTACTTGTCTTTTCAACCTTTCTTTGTTGAATTAAAAATAATTAATTTATATTTCTTAAACTTAAATTTTATTTAATTAGTAGAAGTTATTGTCTAGATTATTAATTTTTTTGAAAAACGTATTTTAATTTGAATAAGAATTACTACAGTATTAATCTTATGGTATGAGAAAATACATATGCTAAATTAAATAACAAAATAACCTATGCTGCACCGACTCTCCAATTTTTCTCACGTACCCGTGTCGGACTGCGTCCGACTCTCCGACTCGCTACGACTCTTGACACTTGACACAAAACGACGTCATTTTGATTTCTTCATTGATTATATTTTTTATTCGTTAGAAAAATGATTTATATGTATTCATGACTTTGTCATATAATCTATCTACTTGTGAATTAATCGTGTAAGCGATAATGGATCAAAATATTGTTGTTTTTGGGGAGACATGAAATAGAACAACTATATTCATTTTTTATAAAGTTGAATTATCTTATATAATAAATTGATAAACGATTTATAGTTTAAAAAATATAGTTTATGTAACTTTAAACAAATTTTAACATTATTTAATATTATTTTATTTAAAAATAATAGTCGAGTCGAAAATACGACTCTTATACTCTTGCCGAGTCGTGTCGAATCGCACCGAGTCGGTCGGACGAGTCGGTGCCGCATAGAAAATAACTCTTGTGAATAAAATAAATTAATGCATAACTTTACAAATTTCTCTTTAATTTTACGTGAAAAACACTAAAACTAAATGACATTTTGCCAAATACAATTAACTCTTATATTTGAGAGCCATTTCTTATTGATTCAAGTATTTGAACTACCTCAGCCATGTTCGGTCTCCTTGTAGGCATCTCCGAAGTACAAATCAACCCGAGTTTCATCACCTGAATCACTTCATTTTCGACTAAATCACTCAAGCGCCTATCGAAACAATCGCTCGTTAACCCTTTCTCTGTAACTTTTCTAACATATTCATGCAAAATCATCACCTCATTCTCAAATACTCTTTCCACAGGCTTTTTCCCAGTTACCAACTCCAAAAGAATTACTCCAAAGCTATAAATATCACATTTTTCACATGCTTTCGAGCTTTGTACAAGTTCCGGTGCAATATATCCGACACCATAGTTACTAAAATGAGGAAGAAATTTCACTAAACCAAAGTCTGAGAGCTTAGCAGAGTACCTTTCATCTAATAGAATGTTGGCAGATTTGATGTTGAGATGAAGAACTTGAGGTTTACAGTCGTGGTGAAGGTACGAGAGAGCTCGTGCTGCACCTATTGCTATGTTAAATCTCTGCGTCCAGTTCAGTACGTTAATCCCGTGTAGATGATCGTGTAAATTTCCATTCGAAATGAATTCGTATAAGATAAGTTGCATGCTCGAAGACCAATAGTATCCTTCAATAGTGACAATATTTGGATGGTTAAGTACTCCAAGTGATCCTAATTCAGCTTCAAATTCATCTTGGCTTTTGATTCTACC